>JAEANM010004586.1:0-20600 GCA_017656035.1 Myanophis thanlyinensis
CCCTCCCTCCCTCTCTCTCTCTTTCTCATTCACACTTCTTAACTGCTCCTCTCCCATAGAGAGGGGCTCTGGGTTGGTACAATTTAATCAATAAAATTAAGCATTAAAAGCAGAATAATTTAAGATTGCATAGGTTTATTTCCAAATCTTGAATTATGCCATTTTGCATGTTTGGTTGGTTTCAAATTTTGAAGGACTCTGTCAGGTCATATATATTTCTTTTGGGATGTTGGCATTCTGGTGGGAAGGGGATGCTTGGAGGGATCTCTATATGAAGTTTCTGTTTCTGTTTCTACTTGGAGAGATCTTTATATGATGTTTCTGTTTCCTGCATTGTTGTGCTGTGAGTTTCTGTTTTTGTTTCCTGCATTGCTGTGCTGTGAGTTTCTGTTTCTGTTTCCTGCATTGCTGTGCTGTTGGAGGGGTTTTGTTTGCACTGGTTTAAATTGTTGTTTCTAAGCAGGAAAATTTAGTTCCTGCCTAGACCTCTTGTTATCACAAGCCTTTCAATAAAAGCTCCTTTTGGAACGACTTTGAAACCCATTGCCACTGTGGAAGATTCACCCCCAGCAACTGGGATTTTTCCTTGTACACATACTGACCTACATGCAGAGTATGGGGGGACCTCCCTACAGAAGGGACCAAAATCAGGATTGTCACACTGGTTCTAAAAGGATCAGCTGCACATTGGATGGAGAGCCTCCATAATGCAGATGCACCAGAGCTCCACAACTTTAACCACCTTGTGACAGCTCTGAGATGGATATTTGAGGACCTCTGTGCTGATAGCAAAGCTAGATACCACATAAGGCATATCAGACAGGGGCGCCAGCCAGTCGCCAAGTACATCAAAGAGTTTTGTGACCTAACTTGCCATGTAGATTGCCCAGAGAAAATTGAATTGTTTCAAAGATGGCTTAAACTATGACCTGTACAACATCTGCATTGCCCATGGAGCCCCAGTCTAGCCACACATCTGGTGTATCTTGGCTGAGGAAGCTGAAATTGACCAAACTTGAAACCAGCCACTCCTGGAAGAGATCCCACCAGAAGGGGGAAGGGAGGGAACCAAACTTTGCTCTGTCCTGCTGTGTTCAACCGCCTGCTTTGATTGCAGGAAGGAAGGCCACCATGCAACTGAGTGACATGCGAGGATTCCCACCCAGAAAAGAGAGAAGCAGGTCAGAGGGAAACCCTCAAATGTGTTCCAGAGACACTGCCCTAAAACCCATGCAGTCATTGAGTTCCTACCTGAATTAATTATGGTGCAAGGAACTCTGACCCCTCTGGTGGAGAAACCCAATCAATCAGAGAGCAAATATGAAGACTCTTTGGTAAGTGGGGTTGCCAAACCCCTTACAACCCCCATAGAGCTGTTAATTCCATTAACAGAGAGAAAAGGGAGACTTAAAGCATTGTTGGATTTGGGGTGCACAAGAAGCTTAATAAGCCCAACTCTGGTCAGGGAATTGGGCATCCAACTAAGGCCATTAAAAACTCCAGTCTGGTTCTGTCAACTTGATGGGTCCATTGTGGGGAGGGCACCCTGACCATGTTTGCCACTGAACCAATCAAACTAATGATGGCAAATCTCTTTGAAACCATCACTTTCATTGTGATACTAGGGATGGACTGGCCCCTAGTTCTGGAACTGATCTGGTTAAAGAAGTGGAACTCAACGATGGACTGGATGGATAGAGGGAACCCTCCAATTCCCTAATAATGAATTAATCCAGAGTGAGGAACTCCACCAGATTGGAATATTGTAGAGTGAGGAGGTAGCTGTGACTGTGACAAATGGACCCCTAGTAGGTATCCCCAGGGAATACCGAGATTTGATGGATGTTTTCAGCAAAGTGTCCTCAGATGATCTTCCCTTTCATAGGTCCTACAGACTGTGCCATTGAAATTTTGCCAGAGGCCAAACTACCTAAGCCAAAACTTTATGCTATGACTCCCTGGGAACTGGATGAACTGAGCCAATTTATAGACAAAAACCTCGAAAGTGGGTTCATCAAACCAGTGAGATGCAACGTGGCCACCCTAGTCCTGTTCTGGTAGAAGGATGGCTTGTTAAGTTTATATATGGATTATAGAAATTTAAATGCTATTTGCAAGGAAAATCTCTATCCCCTACCACTAATGAAGGGCATGTTGGCTCATATGGCAAAGGGGGGAATTTTTTCCAAACTAGACTTAAGAGATCCGGCTTATTACTGGATCCAGGAGGGAGGTGAATGGAAAACAGTGTTTAATTGTCCATTGAGATGTTTTCAGTTGAAGCTTTTGTCATTTGGACTCCAAGGGGTTCCCGCTGTTTTCATGCAGCTGATTGATGAGGTGCTGCATAAGCATTTGGGTTTATCTTGATGATATATTGATTTATATTGAAACTAAGATTCAACATGTTAAATTGGTATGGGAAGTCTCAAAGAAACTAAGGGCAGCTAAGTTATTTGCCAAACTCTCCAAGTATGAATTTCACCAGGATAAAATAGATTACCTAGGATACCCAATCTCTCACCAAAGGCTGGAAATCAACCCTGCAAAAGTCAGAGCAATCCTCGAGTGGCAAACTCCTGCATTTGCAAGCAATTGAAGAATGTTCTGGGGTTCACTAATTTTAATCAGCAGTTTATCTTCTCTTTTGCCCAAATAGCATTGCCAATTACAAATCTGTTAAAAACCAAGGGGGTAGATAAACCAAAATCTAGCCAACCACTGAAGTGTTGACTATGGACTGCCAAGTGGCATTGAGAAACTGAAAAGACTCTTTTCGGCTAAATCTGTATTAAAACACCCAGACCCAGGGAAACTATTTGTAATTCAGGCTGATGCCAGTGATGTGGCAGTTGGCAGTTTTACTCCAAGAGAATAAAGAAGGCAAATTACAACTATGTGCATACACCTCTAGAAAATTAACTGAAACAGAGGTGGACAATATGGGAAAAAGAGGCTTTTGCAGTCTGGTGGGCACTCCTAACTTGGAGACATTTCTTAGAAAGAAGCAAAATACCTTTCCAAGTATGGACCAGCCACAAGAACTTGAAGCACTCAAAACCTCCTGGAAAATGTCCCCAAAACAGGTCTGATGGGCACAGTACTTCCAATGCTTTAATTTCACTTTGAAGTATTTACTGGGAGGGAAAAAACTTTCTGGCAGATGCCTTGTCCAGACTATCACAATACAACAGTATGAAGGCAGAAGTAATTAAACCCATGCTCCCGCCTCCCAATTAGTGTCTAAAGTTGTCATATGCTCTCAGACAAAGAATGACCCCTCCACCACCACAGAGTTCAAAAAGGCCTTTGAAAGAGATGAGTGGTTTAGTATCCATAGACATACTTGCGTAATAAAAGATATGTTAGCTTGGGTGGGAAATAAGCTGTATGTCCCAACTAGGGACAGGCTGAAAACTATGCAAGCTTGTCATGACCTCAAATTAGCTGATCACTTTGGTTTTGTAAAAGTATTACATTTACTGAAACAGCAATTCTGGTGGCCCTCATTAAAAAAAGACATAGAAAGCTATGTAGCAAGCTGCCCCATTTGTGCTGCTGCTAAATGCAAGCAGGGGAAAAACCCCAGCCTACTTCAGCCGGTGGCCAACCATTCAGCACCATGGAAAGAGATCTCCATGGATTTTATTGTAGAATTGCATGAGAGTTCTGGGAACACAATGATCTGGGTTGTCACAAACCTTTCTCAAAGATCCCTATGGCCAAAGCCTTGGCTAAGCTATTTTTTGTCCACATGTACCACTTGCATGAATCTTCACAATGTATTATTTCATATAGAGGGATCCAATTCACATCCAAGTTCTGGAAAGCCTTTCTGGATCTACTCAGAACTGAACAGGGACTTAATTTTAGTCATCATCTGCAAACAAACAGAGCAACGGAATGAATGAACTCGCTTCTGGAATAGTACCTGTGTTGTTTTATTAACTATCAGCAGGACAAGTGGACCGAGCTATTGCCTTTTGCAGAAGTGGCCTATAATAATGAAGTTCACACTAGCACAGGTTTTACCCCATTCAGAGTGGCCAAAGGGCAAGAATTTAATGCTATGCCTGAGTTACCCTCACATGAACCAGAAAGCCCATCCTTGAAATAGTGGATCAGTCATTTGCAAACCATTTGGCCAGTGGTCTGTAAAGCCAAGGCTGCCTATAAAGCACAAGCAGATGAGAAACAAATAGAACCTAGACTTTACAAAGTGGGGGACAAAGTTTACCTTTCCACCAAGTTTCTAAAATCTTTGCGGCAGTCTAAAAAGCTGGGCCCTAAATACATTGAGCCTTTCCCCATTTTTTGTATTATTAATCTCATCATGGTGGAATTGCAATTCTCTAAGTCCATTGTAGCTTGCTGAAGCCTGAAGTCATCTCTGACCTTCAACTGGCTCCTCCCCCTGTTCCTCCCCCTATTATGGTAGAGGGCGAACAATATTTTGAAGTTCAAGAAATTATAGATTCTAGGACATTCCATGGAGTCACTCAGTACCTGGTGGCTTGGAAACATCTCTCTTCCTCACACAATGAATGGGTTCATAAAAAACATGTGCATAGCCCTAAATTAATACCTATATTTCATCAATTGTACCCTGTCAAACCTCACTGATTTTATGTTTTCTTTGTCTCCCCTTCCCTCTTTTTTTCTTTCAGGTGGACTTCCTGTTTTTTTAGGGGGGGTCTGCATGTCAGGTCCCATATGTGCTGTGAGTTTCTGTTTCCTGCATTGCTGTGCTGTGGGATGGGTTTTGTTTGCACTGCTTTAAATTGTTGTTTCTAAGTGGGAAAATTTAGTTCCTGCCTAGACCTCTTGTTATCACAAGTCTTTCAATAAAAGCTCATTTTGGAACGACTTCGGTTTCAAGAGTTCTGCTTTCTTGGGAAGATTGGAGAGGCAAGACCTTACAGACTCCCTTTTTGAAACTTGTTCCTTGGGCCTTTTAGAATAATTATATATTGTATATTTACTGTTATACTGTCTTTAATTAGTTGTTTATCTGCTTAGTCAATCCTTAGCCAAGATTTTACTCTTAAATCTGGTTCAGAATTAATACAAAACTATTATATGTAGCATTTAAATGGAAACCAGGACTGTATTATATGTAGCATTTAAATGGAAACCAGGACCATTTAATACAATTTAATCAGGAAAATTACGGTAAGTATTAAAATTAGAATAATTTAAGATTGCATACATTGTGTATTAAGAGTAAATTACTTTCTGAACTTTACTAGATGCTTTACTAAGTGTCTATGGCTGATAGTGACCTTAAAACAAGGACTTTTCTCCACAACAACATACTATTTGCTTCTCTCTGCTGCAGGAGTGTTGAAGATCCTAGCTATTGCTAAGGGTCACACATGGAGATACTTCAAGGACAATTGAATAGCTATGTTTAAGTATTTCCCAGACAGCCGTTCTAATCATTTAACCTAAACAAACAACTTGAGTAGTAAATGAGACATACCTATTCTGAAGTAAATACCAAGTTTAATGGTGTATCCTTCAAAGTGAATGAATAGAACTTGGACTTCCTTGAGGGTCCTATCCTTTCAAGTCAAAATAAGAAAAAAACATGGAACAACTGACTGGAATTATTGCCCAAGGCTCTGCACTGAAACAAACATACTGATGAGTTAGCTATTATATGGTTATTTCTTTCATCTTTCATGTCTATATGGGTATTTCTTTTTGAATCCTGCCACCTGGGCTTCATCACATAAAAGGTAAGGGTGGGGAGATTCAACTTGTGATTAAATGCACCACATCAAAAGTAATTAACCTCTTGGACCAAGTTGTTTGAGTTATTGAGATTATTTTTAGACTTCCTTATTGAAAATGAACTCCTGCTGCTAATTTTAAATATGAGCTCATGAAGCAGAAATAATTATAACAATGAAATATTTTTAGAAGCTGAAAAACTGATTTTCTTTTCTTTGTCTATTACACGATACAGTTATTCCTGCTTCCTAGAAATAATTCTTTGGATCCAGTTTCAGATTTGATAACATAGATATAACGGAAGGGCCTAACCATCAGCTGGGACCCATTGCCAAGTTCACAGGCGAGATATGACACGTGCACTGTCTAAAAAGGATGTGTTGCATCCTGTTATTATAGTAGCCCTCGACAGCTTTGCTGAAGTGATGGTTGACAAGCTATTACAAATGCTTCCTTAAAAGAGTTCTAATCCTCTGAAGTTATCATGCACAAAGCCTCACATAAGCAATAGGAATTGCACGGTGGGGTACTGTTTTTTTTTTACTTCTTTGTTTCAGTGGGGATATGTAAGAAAATGTCCCAGTGGATTGTAGCATGAATTTTCTTATGGCCTAGATTTCCCTAACCAGGTGTTTTTCATATGGATTGGACTGTCATAATTCTCAGCCATCCTGGGAACACATCTGGAGAGCACTAGGTTGGGGAAGTCTATTAACAGCCAATAGGAGATTACTATCTCTGAATATAGGAACATTGAGTCATTTAATTGCATCACCAATGATGTTCCGATTTCTCTAGAGTTTTGGCTTATGAGTTAAAGTACTTTTCTGAAAATCATCTGCATATCTCCATCTGGATTCTTGGCTTTTAAAACTTTCATGAAGATAGGGATTCTCCATTCAGTTCAATAGAGATTAACATGTTTAGCCAAACATGAAATTGTAACAATGGATAAGTAATAATATTATTTCACGGAGGAATACTCATCTTGCAACCTGATTCAGTAAATTTCGGGGTGGGTGGGGAGAGCAATTACAATGTCTTCAGTGTGACTCAATTCCATTTGTGTGCATAGGATTAGGTGACAATCTAATTTCAATCTCAGATATATCTGTTAATTCCTTTAAATAATAATTTCTAATTATACACAAAGCACATTAAAATTTATGCGCTTAGGAATGTTTTACTACTTTGTTTAGTCTGTTTAAAAGACCTCTGATCTAATTTGCATTTTATCAATAATATAAGTATGAGGGCAGAATTCTGGTTTGAATAATTTTCTGAAGCTTGGAATATTTTCTGTTTGTATATGTATGTATTTGTGAATAAAATTTATTTGTTATTAATATGTATAGAACAACATATATGCTCATGTTATTTATACAAAATATATATTTAAAAGTAATGTTCATACAAAGACATACACTTAAAATGGAAGAGATTTTCTTTAAAAGAAGAAATTGCAGATTGAAGCAAAATCAGGATGGAACAGACTTGCATCCTGCATATAAAATTAATATGGATGAGAAATAGATTGATCATGCCTGCTTTGATGAGGTACTATACAATATTTATTTTATTTATTTATTTATTTATTTTTCACAACTTCCATACCGCCCCCTCTCCTGAAGGACTCGGGGCGGTGTACAGCCGTCTAAAAAGGACACAAATAATAGTTAAAACACAATCAAAATTAACTAAATTAATGGCCAACCAATTAAAACCTGATTATAAAATTAAAAATTTAAAAATTTAAAACAATTAAGATTACAAATTTAAACTAATTTAAACTAATTAAAATCCCCAACCAATAGTACTAGGCCAGACCAGCTTGTTGGAACAGAAAGGTTTTTAATGCATGCCGGAAGGTCCATAAGTCCGTGATGGTCCGGATCTCCGGGGGCAGTTCGTTCCAGAGGGAGGGTGCCCCCACAGAGAAGGCTCGAGCCCTTGGGGCTGCCAGGCGACATCGTCCTGACAAGTACCCCAAGGAGGCCCGCCCTTTGGGAATGCACGGGTCGGCGGGAAGCCGACAGTGGCAACAGGCAGTCCCGCAAATAAATATGTACCACTTTGGAGGGAAGGTAACAGTGTTCTGTGTGCCTTTGGTATATAGCAATGTTGCCCAGATGATCATGGAAATTGTCTTTGGGCAAGAAACAGAGATGAGCACCATGACCTAGACACATTTGACAGAGAAACCTTTACCTTTTTAGAAACTTGAACTTGGCTCTTTCTAATCTATGGTTACACAAGATTTTTCTTAGCATGATTTTCCCAATTGTTACACACTTGCTATACTTAAATGTGTACATTTCCTGTGTATATTTTAGAATGGCTAAATTAAAAAAGAGAGGGTTTGTGTATGCATGTATGTGTCTGCATTTAAATCAAATGAATCAGCCTGATGGATCCTTACTTTTGTCCTGCCTCTGTCAGACCAAAGCTTGATACAGTATACTTGCCTAAAACCTGTTACAATTTACCTAAATTAATAAAAATACACAAAGTTGCCCTGTATCATTTTGAATATAGGTCTTTCTAGGCTATATTTACTAGGAGAGGAAAGCAGTCCCTAGCCCTTCTTTCCGTGATCCATTTTAATTGCAGCTGCAGGAGATGAAGAGTGGAATAGTCTCCATGTTCAGCATGACTTCAGCAAGCAGAACAAGAATGAAAGAAAGCTGCATAAATATGTAATATACAGTTTGCCTGGTGGCTCACACAGGCCAGCTGTGCATAAGATGTGTTCAGTTACCTAGAGGAAACTAACATTCTTGGGCAATCCTAAGGTTGTTACGGATGCTAGCGTAACCCCACTGCTGACAATATTTATTAACTGAAACTCTGCCACCCAAGAGACGGTTGTTTTCTTTTTCTTGTTTTTGTAAGAGGTTTTGGTGACTAGAATTCAGTGTGCTCTGAAGACAGAAACAGCATGTGGGAGAGAGAAGGGTGGGGAATAGCAAAGAGACAAAACCCAACTTAGTTTTCTTTTTTAGGGTGTTGATGAGGGGTATTGTAGTTCAGCTAAGGGAACTATCTTTCACAATTTGTGCATTGCTTTGCTGAAGTACTTTAGTGATGACTTCAGAATGCCTTGAATCCTAATGCATTTGGCTAAAATGAGCAACAGAGCATGGAAAAATCAAAATGTGTATTTTTTTTTTTTTAAATACAGTTAAACTTGTGGCATTATTTGAAACCAGTCATTTCCTTTGGGGAAGCTATTAGATAAAAAGGCTTAGAGGATAATAGGCAGAAGTAAAGTGCAGGCTTGGGGCACTGAGGAAAGTTTAACCACAAGATATATCTTTTTTTTTTTTTTCTGTTCCAGAGATAGTTTCTCTGTTGAAGCACAAACTGCACAAAATAAAATTGTCGGAGGTTGGCTTTTTATACAATTGACTTGAATTAAAAACAAGGCAAAATCTATGAGTGTTTGACTGTTTTCAAATGGTAATCATTTGGCTCTCTAGTAAGTTGCATATTATTTAATATCTAATAATTTTGGAGTAGGGTGTTGGGAGAAAGAGAGAAAAAGAACTTTGGCATATTTCATCCTTAGCTCATTCATTAATTATTGAGGAGAATCAGAATTCTGCTGGAAGACAAAACCAGCAGATTTATTTTTATTTTATTCATTATTTTATTCATCTCTTTCCCCATTGGCCATAAAGCCACTTTACCTTCTTTCTGTTCAGAGGATCCCAATCATTCAAAGACAGATGGCACAGCAAAGGTGAAAATCCTTGAGAATTCTTTCTTTCTTTTCCACCTATGGAAACTTCCAATCTCTGAAATTGGGGCACAACTGCTGTTCCCCAAAATGATACTCATAGTAATTGTGTCTGTTCCAAAGAAAACCCCAAAAAACATTAACACAGATGTGCTAGTGATCAAATATCAGTGTTACAGTAAATGTTAATTAATAAATACATCCACGTGCTATATATTAAATAAGAATTAAAAGACAGATAGACAGATTAACAGAGGCAGAGAAAGTCTTAAAAGTAACATTTTAACAATTTTATTTCTTCTGGAAGAAATGAACACTCAGTACATATGGACTTTCTACTTTTTTCAAGGTATTATTAACTCTGGTGCTTAAAAACTAACATAGGTAACCCTTTAAATTTAAATATGTGAATTGTATCAAGGTAACATTTTAAAAGTTTTTAGATTTGCATTATGAGAATGTGTGTATTGATAATCTATGTAGCCACCCATCCATTTATGCATAGTCACTCTACCTGAACACACATAGAGAGACAGAGTTAGAGACAGATGAAATGAAAAAAAAAATTCATAATGTTGAATAGGTTGACATAGGAAGCTTTTCAGCAGACTTCCTATTTCTTTGTTGCAACAAAAGCCAATCTTGTAATACCTGAAGATGATAGTTTTTATGAAGGTACATTTTCTATAACTATCAACATATATACTTTATGAAATAAATATAAAATATTGAACATAGTTTGATATTTCCAAAACCCTAACTTTTATGATACCAGATATCTGCAACTGTTAAGGGAATCTCCTATGAGATTTTTTTTGGCAGGTGTCTCACAAATATTTCACTCCTAATAGTATTTCTTCAGGTGTTAAATCCCTTTCTTGCCTTTTTCCTTTGCACAGATGAACAAAACCATTAAATGGAGTCAGGTGTTTGGTATCCCAGTGCATGAAAAACATCATAACTAAATCTTTATAAAACTTTATACTGTATAATGGCTATAGTGACAGTTCAGCTAAATTTGTTTCCCACTAGTAAACATGCATTGGATTCTATTCTAAATCATTATCAAGACATTATTTTTTTTACATCGGACCAGTTATCTGATAACACTGGACATATTTTTCATTTAGGCATATAGATATATAGAGAAAGGAAACATAATTCTGTGCAGTATGCAGAAACAATTGCCTAGGTAAAAGTGGCTGAAACTTTTTAAAGTTCAGAACCAGTTTAGAAGTGACTTAGACAGACACCTCCCTACTTCAATGATCTCCTCAAAAGAAGAAGATACAGCACATCAAACTTGCAAGATTCTTGTCTATCTGTCTGTCTGTCTGTCTGTCTATCATGTCACAGGTCTGACATCTGTGGTAGTAAGATGCAAATACTAGTTGTTTTTGTAAATTGTCATTATACTGAACACCAAATTCAGCTTAACATTTGACATTTATTGACATCATGCTATGCAGTCATGGAAGGGACCTTGAAAATAACATAGTTCAGTGGTGAAATGCAGCCTGGTTGCACCTGTTCTGCCATACTGGTAGCAGCAATAAATCTTGGCCCTGCTCACCTACCCTGATGACATTTGTGCTCTTCCATCCACCAGTGCTCTTTTCTTCCATCTATTCTCTTCCTCTTTTTTTGTTTTTACTCACCTGAATCATGCCTATGCAGCCTTCCCAATCACCCAGGCTGTTCTGTTCCCTGTCTTCAAACACCTGAAGGCATATCTGGCTGTATGCCACAACTAATGCAGAGCTAAGCAACCCCCTGGCTGAAAGTCCAGAATGCTATCTTAATTAAAACCAAAGTTTGATAGCAATTTACAGATTATTCAAATGCCTTGCATACATGAATAAACTGTTGCTTCCTGCAACATTCCTCTCCCGTTGCCCTACCTTTAAGCTCCCTGGGAAGGGCCAATCATTAACCCCTTATTTTCTTCTCTGCTTATGAAGCTGCTCTCTCCTCCTCACAGCCCTACACATACGCACATTAGAGACAGCCTCCCTCTGTTCTTCCTCACTGCTCCCTGATTCAGATGCCACCTGGTGGCCAACAGGCCTTTCTAATCCCTGCTCTGACTCTGAACACCCCCCAGAGTCTTCCTCAGCCTCCAGGGTAGTCCCATAGTGTTCATCGCTGTCAGATTCCACCAACAGCTCAGCTGGCCGCAGTTGGGTCACAACACATGTTGTCTCCGGAATGGAAAAATAAGGAGTTTAGAAGCTGCATGGCAGCAAAATGTGCACGCACCAAACTGGTAGGAAAACCAGTTGGATTGCACCACTGATGTAGTCTAATCATCTTTTCAGTGCAAATTTATGTCTAGAGCTTTCCAGACAGAAGCCCTTCAGATTCTGTATAAATACTTATAAGTAAATGTAAAGCTACCCTTTCCTAAGATCCTTTTTCCCCACTGATGATAACTTTTAGTGCCATCACATTTCCTCCATGTAATCTATTAAATGTAACCATCTTCTCCACTCATTTACACAAGACCTGATTTCTAAATTTCTCATTACTATAGTTGTCCAACACTGGATAGTTTGTTAATTTTGTATAAAATTGTGAAAATATGGAACCATGTAATTACAAGAATAACACTAAGATGAGCATCCAAAAACACAAGATAGAGTGATGGTACTATTCCTTCTTTTGCCTGGACAACCAAAGGTTCAAGAAGCTATGGGATCTGGGTGGGACTTTGTTTAAACCCAAGCAAACCAAGTTATTGTCAGTTTAGTGTCCATTGCATGTGAAAACTGTCTATATTCAGTTCTAAATAAAGTAGTTCTTCTCCAGGTAGAACTAGTAGGCTGTTCTCTTAGATTCTCAGCATATGCTTGGCAGTCCATAGTCAGAAAATCCTTTGCATAACTTCTTATATGCCAATTTCTTGGTTTGGGAGGCCCTTCTCATGGTCACTCATACCCTAGTAGGGTACTTGGAATACTACAATGTGCTCTTTTTGGGACTGTCCCTGAAAACATCCAGAGACAATTTAGATATTAAATTGATATAGCTTGTTATGGGTGCATTATGATGTGCCCTTAAGACATCTCCACTTTGCAAGCTTTAATGGATTCCTAAAGCCTTCTAGATATGATTTAAGATGATCATTATCACTTTTGGAACTCTTTGTGGAACAGGCCCAAGTTATTTCCAATTGTTCCATGAGAACCATGCTTCAGGTTCCTGCTAGTAAAATCTTAATTTTACTAATAATCCTCCTCAATCTTGAGTTACATGAGCATGTAGGGTAAATAGCTTTGGAATCTGAGCATGTTATGATTTAACCTCATTGTATGTTATTTCCTGTTTTTTTTGTCTAGTTTTTATATTTATTGGCTATTTTGTTTTGTGTTTTTAACCTTCTCTTAACTAACAAAAATTATAATTTGGGAATTGTCCATATGCATTATTTTAAAAAATAAATGAATAATAAATATTAGAATTATTATTTCAACATTGAACAAGAAGTTGTTTATTATTATTACTTCTAGATTCTGTTAAAAATTTAAAAAACGCTGAATAGGCTGATGGGATTTTCTGTTTTGGACAGGCTGATAGCCTGGGTCTATTGTCATGTCAGAGGATGAATAGATACAATGAATTTAATGCCCCCATCTGACCTCTCTTATGTTCAAAAACTCTCAGACAAAAGTTATGGAATTGAAAAATCATGCCAGGAATTTATAGCAAAAGAAATAGAAATGTGTGATATGAATTCGATACAACTCAAAAGAGAGAAGCATAAAGAATATGAAGGAAATTCCATACCATATCTAGCAATAAAGTGACATCTGTATTTGGGATTTTCCCCCCATCCCCACTACACAGCTACACGTAGTATAACTGTATTTTTTAAAATCTGATTGGGAAAGATTTCAACCATTTCATAATCTCTAAATTAAGTAACATTATTCTCCATTTGAGTCTAGTAGTTAGTTAATTGTACCTGATTAAATAAGTTTCCATCAGAAATGAAGTTATGCTGGACTGTAGCAAGGGCTACCATATTTGGACTTCACAGATCTAGACGGCTGCTGTATAGCAGTAAAAACTGAAGATTATTCTGTATTTCTTTGTTGTTGCTATCAGTTATTTATCCAACATATTGTAGTTGGAATAGAGTTCTCTTATAATAGACCTAGTTTTTTCCCCTGTTCTTATTTCTGTTTTTCTCTTTGTATCCTTCCTGACTCTAATGATTGTACTATAGCTTAATATTCATTTTGTTAATCTGAAGTGCCAGTAGCACTACCAAAACAAATGGAATGCCAGTTTCCAAATTTCAGAAAGACCATTAACCTAACTTCCAGACATCTGGAACAATAGATTCCAATCCTGGAACCATGGATCTGTCTCCTTTTTCAATTGATGCAATTCAGTTCTGTTTCTGATCCCAAACAAAAGGTCCAAAATAAGGCTAACTGAACTCGGTGACATGTTGCCAGATATGTATGTATATAACGATGTAGCTTAGAATAATATGACTGTGTGTATTATAGGGTCGTCAAGACATGTAGAATAAATCCATTCTGGATTTTGGTAGAAACAAAATAGTGTTACCTACATGAAGAGTCTCCATTAATAATACATTCATTACTCAGTGTAGTCTGGAAGATCTATTATTCTTCACTCAACATGTACAAAGAAATGGTTAAAGTTATATCTAAAAAGAGTGTCAATTGAGAGAGGCTATCTGTATCTAAATATGTATGTATATGTATAGTTTTTAAGTACATAGTTTAGAAAAAAGTTGCAAAAATGCACATTAAAAAAGTTGTAAATACATTTTTTTTTCTTTTTAAAATATTAAAATAAGAAGAGGAGGAATACATTAATTACATACATTTTTATGTATTGTACCTTGTGGATCTCCTGGTTAGCTGCTGCAAGAAGATCGTGCAGACTGATTGCAAACAATGGCATGACAAAGTAACAACAATGGTACATTGAATGATCTGCAAGAAATACCATTTGCCTGCAAGCAAAATCTGGTGGGACCATAAAACAGAGAAAGTCATAGAAAATAAAGAAGCTAAATTGGTCTGGCACTTTAGAATTAAAAAAGACAGGCACCTGCCACATAACATCCCAGACTTAATGACTGTTGATAAAAAAAAGACAAAAAAGTCTGCATAGTGGACATGGCAGTACTTGAAGAAAGCGGAACCGAAGAGAAAGAATTGGACAAGATAACAGGATACTAAAAAAAAGGAATAAAACAACTGTGCCAAAAGAGAGCAAAAGTAATACCAATAGTAACAGGGCCCTTGGGTGCAATCCCAAAACAACTGGAGGACTATTTGGTATTGAAAAAATCACCATCAATCAATTGCCTAAGGCAGCTTTGACTGGAACAGCTTATATCCTATGATGATACCTCAAACACCATCAAATGTCTACTTCTACTTATTCCAAGTTCTTGGGAAGGACTTGATAGATGGACAAAACTGCCAAATCCAGTCTGAACATCTGGCTGAGTGTGCAATGAACCATAATAACAATAAAATCCTTAAGAACTCAGATGTGACTATTTTTTTTAAAGGAACAAATTAGATATACACATTAACTTATGTGGTATGGATAAGATGTTTGAATGAGATAAATAACTTTCCTTTTTGCCTTTTTATTGTTGCTGTCCTAGACATATGATAGCATATAAAATTTAATTTCAATGGATTCGATCTTGTCCTTCTTGTTAGGGGTGGGAAACAATTACTGTATTGGAAAAATGCTGACTAATAGCCTAATTAAAAAAAAAGTTAGGATTCATGTCTGAATCCTGATCATGAATCCTGATTCATGAATGTTTATATTCATGTGAATATAACTAAGGAAGCTCAAAATTATAGCTTCTTTGAATTTGGCCTTTGCAAGCAATTGAAATATAGCACATCTGGTCCTTCCTGGAATTCTCACAGGGACACTTTCCATTGGATGCCAAAGGTTTCCTGCAGCTTTCTTCACTGGGTGATGTGGGGGGAACGTTTCCCACAAGTTAAATATATTTACAGATGTTTAGCCATGGAATATTAGCTTCAGGAAGGGAAAGAAGAAATTAAGTAAAAATTTCAACAAGTGTTAGAAATATAATGTAAATTTTCTTGAAGCTAGTATATTTGCCTTTCTGCAAAGCTAAAACAATTGTTCTTTTAATAATTAGAAAAGAAATGCAAATATTCAGATAAAGATACTGTCATGTCTTAATATTTATCAGAGTAGCTTTGCACTTTATAAAACTTTGCTTCTATAAACCTGTATCTAGGATACGGTCAGGGTCGGCATTAGAAGTAAGAATGACCAGTTTGCCAAAGATTCAGAAAGCACAGTGCCAATTCTGCTACTGTCATTATGGCTTCTATCTAGTTTCTTGCTGCCATTGTCTCCTCATTTGGTTTCTCCATCACTTTTCCTGCTCCTGCATATAGTTTCTCACTTCTTCCCCTTTCTAAGGGTATGTGTCACCATTGGAACATGATGTTCGTAAAGGTAAGATCAGCTAAAGTTCACCTCTAATACATGACAGGTAACCAGCTCCAGTTGTAGAGTACCTAATGTTCATTGCCCAGTATTGAGGAACATTGAACTGTCTAAGAAAATGTTATATAGACTGAAATGTTATATAGACTGAAAAGAGATTGGATTATGTTTTCTTCACATATATTCTCCATAGGGACAGAAAGGTAAGTGACTGACAACAGTAAAGCTTGATGCAGGTGGACACTCATTATCCCAGAATGAGCCAATCAGCACCAAGTATAACTACTCAGTTAGACAGTATTTGTATATTTGGAAAAAAAATTTGATCTATCCTACAACAAAAAAATGAAAGTTTCTATGGGCCATTGACTCACTCTCTCAGCCCAAACCCAACCCCTTACAAAGGGTTTCTTTGTGTGGGAATAGAAGAAGAGGAAGATATCTTGGATATTAAAAGCCAGTTTGGTCTAGTGGTTAAGGCACCAGGCAAGAAAGTGGGCGAGTGGGAGTTCTAGTTCGGTCATAGCCATGAAAGCAGTTTGAGTAACCTTAGATCCATCACTTATTCTCAACTCACCTCACCTCACAGGGTTATAGATTTTGTTATAAGGAAAATAGGAGGAGAACATTATGTTAGATATGTTCAAAACCTAGAGTTATTCGTAAAAGTGATAAAGGCAGTATACAAATAAATAAATACATAAACAAAAATGTGTTTGTTGCTTTCAGTTTATAAAAATAAGGCAGGATAGAAAATACAAATAAAATAAATAAGAATATATGTAGTGTGTGTGTATAGGGAAAATATAGTCATGGTTCAATAACATGTGAATTTGCCTTTGCTTGGGATCTTTTACGATTCTCAGAAGGCTAGCTGCCTTCATGAATAATTTTGCAAGGTTTGGCTGAGTTCCAAGTAGTATAAGGCCAGGCACTGAGCAAAAAGATTTATGTTTTCATGGAGAAACTAAGACAGCCTGACTGGGTTCAACTGACTTTTATTTTGAGAACTATGGCTCTAAACCCCTATCAAAATAAAGCTTAGAGGGACAGTTTTCATGACAGCAACAAAAAAATCATAATCCAGCCCTAAGGATGCAAAACTCGGCAAAATGTTAAATAAAAGAAACTGTGCTACCAAACACACAAGGCTGAAATAGCTGGAATTTGCATGGCTGTAATGATCACCACTGCACTTCAGGCTAATGATTATTTCAACAGAACTGATCATATGAAATATGCACAAATGTATGAGATATACTGTATGAGAACATATTACAGTGAATACAAAATATTATTTGCTTCAGGAGCAACATCAGTGAGCAAATATGCAACTAGAATGGATAAACTGTGTAAAATGGGGAGATAGGAAGAAGAAAAGAAGCCAAATGAGAGTCTAGGTTTTCTTATTGCGTTAATTTGTTTTCAGAATCATGTTGTTTTTTATTGTTATCTGATCCCAATTAAGAATAACTATGAAGTCCAATGGTCCATTTAATGTTACAGATATTTGAGTCCTATGCCAAATATTTATATTTAACCTCCATTCTTACTAGTACTATTATGTTACCTAGTTGGATAATGAAAAATGTGCAAGCAAACAATCAAGCTCAGGGGACACCAAGGAATTCACAGTTCAACCCTGACTTATAAATATTCACTTTTGTTGTAAATATTTAAGATTTCTTCAGGACTCTGTGCTCATTAGTAAACTGTCAAATCCATCTCTGAGTAGAACATACAACACAGAAAAATAAGGTAGGAAGGGATCTTAGCGGTCTCTTTAGTTCTAGATTGCTTTTCTCCTTGACTAGTTTCCTGACATTTCCAGAAAGAGTTGGGAAAATGATTGCCTCAAAAGATAAATAGATATTGCCTGCTACTATCATAATGGTTTGATAGAACTAATACTTTCACTTAATGCAGCATATATTCCAATGTTCCTTAAAAGCTTACATCACTATCATGGCTAAGGGTCATCAGAAATCCTCTCTTCCAGGAACCTGCTCAGCACTATTTTAATCTTCTAGGCTGGTGAAGTGAGCTCTCACTACTTCTCAAAGCGGTTATTAATACAATATGAGTGGAAGTTGTAGATGACCATGAATTTCCAAAACTGTGTTTCTGAACATCAATAAATAAACACAGAGCCCAATAAATGGTAGCTTAAAGGAACTCAAAACAATGAAGAAAGTTTGATCTAAATATCCTTTATCTATAAGCAAAATAAATCCTGCTAATATATTAGCAATTTTGTAATATTTCTTTACAGCCTTTCATTATTAAGGACTTTACTATATAGATCCCAAAGTGTCAACATTATTTTATGATATGTAGTTTTGGAAAGAATACCGAATACTCATGGACCTAGAAGTCATATTGCTCATGATTTTTCTAATGGATTTATGCAGTATTATTGCATAAATGCTGTTTTTCAAAAGCATGTTATATAGCTTAAGAGTCTCCCTGTTGCCATTGTGAAGAATCAAGAAGCATTGATGAAGCAACACATCTTATTTTAATATACTGAGAATACAAGAGAAAATAAACAAAAAAAAGTATAGATCTTTTAATGGGCTATTTTTCTGGGTGGCTATTTTTCTGGGATTGATTGAATGGGATCATTAAATCTCTTTTGTTGGCTTTAATAGAGAATGATTGAAAAATCAATGGATACATACTTCAGATCACAAAAATGATGACATGTCAAAATGTCATAAATGCTGAAAGAGTAATGATAGAGCTCAAAAGAAAGTCTCTTTTTGACTATAGGGGTTGCCAAGTTGAAGGTATGAAAGCTACTAAGTGAACAGCTTTTTTTACTTTTTACAGCTTTCAACAATTATTGAGAGTAGATGTACATCTTTCTTTTGTTCTAAAATGGAAAAAAACCACCAAAGAAATCTCAAGGCTGATAATTCTTTACTAATATGAGAAAAATACATTATTTCAGTAGCTACTCAACAATATTTCAATTTACACATGAAATGACAGAAGAAAGGAAGCACTAAACTCTCCATATTTGATTGTTGATATTATTATTCCCTTTCTTATTGATGGTAAATGCATGACATGTTTTAAAGCAAAATGAAGTATGCAAATTTTAAATAAGAGGTAATGTCTAAACTTTGGTTTATTATCATTTTAATATATTTAGACAAACCTTGGACAGATCACTACACTTCTTCTTATACATATGTGTTCCTCTGGACTTTAGCTGTATTTCATATTATCTAAAGAATTTAACCTTAGATTTCACTTTCCTAATAGAAGTAGAGTTTAATGTTTATCTTCTGCTTTTGACTGCTATTGAATGTAACCCACATTATTTAAATGCTGAAAAAGTTTAGTGCTATTGTAAAACATGATATTAAAAGATTTAAAGGATAATATTTGTAGCTCCCAGTTGAAATGAAGGGTCATTATGATGTTACCTAGTTTGGGTAGTAAAATATCTGAAAGAAAATAACCAAGCTCAGAGAGGACCACCAACCCCCTATTAAAAGATTTTAATACAATTTCTAAAGACAACAGCAGAATTTGATAACTATACTATACCTATCTGAAGTAAAGCTACTTCTAGGGTAGCTCTAGCAGTCATAAATTTCTGCATAAATACTTGCTATGTATTAAGGATTTGTTAAGATATTTATTTAAAAACTTCAGGAAAAAAACATAGCTAATAATGCCAATACATCTGTATCTAATAAAAATGAGTTATCTGGCGTAAGATTTTGTTTTACTTTTTTGAGTATTACTAGCATTATATCTCTTGATAAGTAGGAAACAAAGCAACAATAAATGTTTAAAGTGGCCCAGAATTAATGAGAGAATTAGACTTCACTTGGCAATACATAAATTATGTTATAGGTATCAGCTTTTTATTTATTTATTAAATTTATATGCTACCCATCTCCCTATGGGATTCTGACTATGGCAACATACAGATCATAAAAAAGATAAATAGAAAAGAGGTTAAAGTTTTAAAACTATGTAAATTAAAAAAAAAAACTATGCAAAAAAAACCCCAGGAACAACAAACAACTTGTTGATATAACAATGGTTATTGCTTTAAACATATTTTTATAGTTTAGAAGAAAAATCAGTTTAAAGGTGATGTCCCCTATACTAGTGTATATTTAAGGAAGAAAAAAGTTTTAAAGGTACTAAATTATTAGATCTACATTTAAAATCTGTCTCAAAAAGATTCTGTATTTTATTTTCCCATAATCAGTACCTCAATATTTCAGCCAAAAATTTCAAGGAGCATTCTAGCTTTGACAAATAACTTGTATCCCATAACTATTTAATGCTGGTATTGAAAATCTGGCACTGTTGGCATTGAAAATGATTCAGATCCAAGTATTGTCAATACTTCCAGCCTTAGCTAAAATTTTCTTCAGGACTTTCCCTTCCCATCTCACTTAATGTCATGACAAAAAAGGTCAGTTTATTCTTCATGTTTTTAAAACAATGTTATATGTTGGGATTTCAGCGTTTTTAATTTCTTTACTTGCAAAGTAAAGGTGTTTAATTTCTTTACTTGCAAAGTAAAGCTCCTAGGAGCTCCCATGTAACACCTCTCCTGCGCGAGCTGCACTGGCTACCTGTGGCCTTCCGGGTGCAATTC
>JAEANM010004587.1:0-20598 GCA_017656035.1 Myanophis thanlyinensis
AACCCAGGACTATAAAGTATTCCTATAATCTACCTCTCTCAACCACTTCCTAACTTATTCTCCCTCCCTGTCTATACTAATCTCTTGCATTTTGTACCATGTATGACTGTGCATATGATGAATAAAATTTGATTTGATTTGACCAAATGAACAATTTTCAGATAATGATGATATCACCTATTATCAAGCATTACTTTTTTCATGGTTCCTTCTATTCTTTTCTATTTAGCCAGAAAACCCAAATAGCATACCTTTATATTCTACTTTCATTTATTCTTCTGAAACCAAATAGAGTGAAGGGAGGAAAGAGATCTAGTATTTCTTTCTATGATTCTTGTAGGTTATAAAAGGAACAAGAATGAAAATAATTGTTTTAAATATTAACCTTCTTTCTGATTTGGATTCAGGGCAATGCACCCTAGTAGACTAGAAGAGGGAGCAATTATTCTAGTACTGAGAAGGAAAGTAGGATGAACAAATGATGGCCAATAGTGCAAAGGCTGCTTCCAAATGGGGTTGCAGATCATGTTAAGCTCCTGTTGATCTTGTGATTTCATTGCTAGGTACTTGCAAATGCAATAATCTTGGATTATCCCAGTTACAAGTTTTATCCTAAGAAATCCAATTTAGAAGCAATAAGGTTTTTTGCCTGCATTTCACCATGATTCATTTGTAGGCTCATTGAAAGGAATATCTGGACCTTCTTGTTTTAACTCCTGATATGGTTGCAAGAAAATTTAGCATTCATAATCAGGGTAACTATACTAAGCAAGTCTGCCACTACAATGAATACAGTATCAGTTTTACCTTTTACAAGTGAGGAGAAGAAATAATTTAAATCTCACTGTTGGATCCATTCTTCCAAAAAAGCCCCAGGAAAAGACAATTACAATTAGGCTTTCACCCAATCAATAAAACAAAGCAAAACAAAAACAAGAGCAGCCACAAAATCATCTGTCTCCAAGACCTAGAAGAATAAACAGATGTTCAATAGCTTTCTGATGGAACTTAAATGAGAATTTAAAGAAAATTAATAAAGCTAAATATCTAAATAGAAAAATGAACATCAAAGAAAACAAGCTAAGGCCAAAATTACACAGAGTTCCCAATTAACAAAGTTCAATCTAATTAAACTAGTTATCAGTTTGAATAAGGTAATAGATTTAAGAATATGTTCAGAGTTCATTGCATAGAAGAGGCTGATTTGAAAAATAATATTTGGGTCTTGTCTAATTCACCAGCTCTGATGTCATTAGTTTAACCAGAAAATTTTTGAATTACTTGCTAGCTGAACTCACCTGTCTAATGGATTTCTGATAGAATGATAAAAACCTGTGGTGAACTTTAAATGAATTCACCACTGATTTTTATATTCATGCCATTGTATAAATTTTTTTCTCCATTATATGGAAAAATCCTTGGGGAATCAAGGGATAAATTCTGTCTATTCAAGCAGGGATGTCGAAACACAGTATGCATATTGTGCACTGCACAAAGATGTGGAATTGAGCAGAAGAAGGTTTAGTTGCTTTGCTTTATGCATTATTTCTCAAAGGGCTGGACAAGGAAGGTACTCAGAGAGAAAAGAATATATATTGCAAGTCACTTGCAAAAGATCTATTCAGGACTGGAATCTTCTGCAGCAAATCTACCACACTTCCAAATACAAAGGACAGGCAGATGATGATGATGATGGTGGTGATGATGACATTTTTTTTCCATTCAGTCATGTGCAGTTCTCAGAGACTGCCTAGACAAGTTCCTGCAGGTTTTTGGCAAATGGTTTTTTCCATTGCTTCATTCCTAGAGCAGAAGGAAAGTGACTAGTCCATGGTTACTCAGCTTGCTTTGTTCATAAAATGGTATTAGAATTCATAATTTCATGGTTTCTAGACTGAGGTTTTAACTACTACATCAAACTGACTCTCATAAATCCTGGCCATTATGTTATTTCAGTACATTGATATATATTTTTTATTTTTATAACTTTATGTGATGTAATTACATATTCTTCACATTCTGTTATTTTGATAATATGGAGTAGGAAAAATGAAATTAACAAGTAGATAGTCTATCACTATTAGTTACAATTCAGGATATCAATGTTATAAGCATTAAAATTATGTATCTGACTTTTTCATTCAAAGTCAAATATACCATTGGAAAGGAAGAATTCATTGTGATTTGCATCAAGGTTTTTTATTATATAATAAAGGTTTTGATCTTTAGCTAAATAACTTCTTATAGTCTTAAATATTAAAATTGAGCAAAGTTTATTCCCAGTGATGTAATCACATATTGCATTAAATTATTATATTTGTCAAAAAAAATTTCCAAAATACAAAGTGTGACTTCACTTCATACTAGAATTTATATTTCTGGATAAGACTTGCAATACTCCATGTGACTACTGGAGGAAAGCAAATTAATGTAGACAACCCTTATTCTGGATTAGGGGGCTCCATTTTGCTAAAACACTAGGATGCATTTGTGTATCTTTAAACAAAAAATTATGACAAAAACCTAATTAAACAATAGCTGCTTTAAACAGAAACATTTATAATAACCTAGTATCTTTAAACAAAAGATGTGAGAACAACCTCACATAATTTCTGTCTGTTTGAGGGATAGAAAAATTAGTCACATAGAAGTGATCTTAAAAAGAAAGGAAGTGTGGTGAGCAGCAGTGAACAGAAAAATTGCAGTTATGTTGACCACATTAAAATGGGCAAGGGACATCATCCTTATATCTTTGCATTGCTAAATTGTCTGGATTCTGTGTTTCTAGCACATCTGTAAAGTGGAGGTATGTTTGTATTAGTACAGAAAAGAAGAAAACTTAACAAGTTTTTATTTTAAATATTGAACTAGATTTTGACTTTGGCTGCTATGGAAAGATATGCAGAGAAAACACATCACTCCTATCAAGATATTCTTTTGGACTATAACTATAACCCCAAGATTGTAATTTTCAGTGGTCAAGGAAAACCTCTATAATAATTATTTTTGACTGAATAATATTTGTATGAACATTAAGCCATGTGTAATCTCAGCAATTTTAGAATATACAATGTGAATTATATTATAAGCAGTTGCAAGTGCAGAAATGTGTATCCTGTCATAATCTCAGCAGATTCAGTGATGAAGTAGAAAATGTTTTTGTCTATGTGAGAATGAAGGATGGGGAAGAATCTAAACTTAGTTAACTGTACTTTGAGAGATAAATTCCATACCAGGTGCTGTTCAGTTACCCATTATATATAGAAGGGCTTTGTGAACATGACAGAACAGATGGTTCCTTAAGCTAAACTCTGAGACAAGCTTGTGAATGTGCAAATAGGTGCTAGTATAGTGACATTAGCATTATACAGAATTTTGATTTTTGACCAAAACACATGTAAAAACAACCCAAGTCATTACAGAGTTAAATGCTATGCTTCTGTTAGGAATGAGAATCTGGATATTTTGACCTCATCTTGGCAGACATCACTTTCTTGATATCCTAGCTTTTTTATTTTCTATTGTTAAACCTTAAAAAAGAAACCTCATACTTTCCAAACATAGGCTAGGAATCTGTGGCCATGAGCAGAAATCTGATTTACTACTAAACTTTCGGTATTTTACATATATTAAATAATAATATAGCAACAGCATAATGAAAATTATTTTCAATTAAGTTGAAATTAATGCTATGCAGTCCTTCTGAACAATCTTTGGGAGAATTTTTGGGTTTTTTTTTGTAATCAATAAATGTTCATGTAAAAGGAGTATGTGTTTTTATCTCAGATATAAAAAAACTGTTTTACTAACACTGTGTTATGTTTGTGTTTTATTGGTTTTACTTTAAATGTGTGCTTGGTCTATAACGATAAGAAACTTTCATGTGAACTCCAGTTTAGGTTGAGTGGCCATTTGGGGTGGGTACTCACAGGCCTTCTACTTTAGCAAACATGATCTCATGCTCCTGAACTGTCTGTTTTCTCCTGTTTCTTCTCATCAGGCTCTCCATTTTAAACATGTATTTGTCCTTTATTTCTATTTCTTCTCTTGACTCCATCTCTTGTTGCTTCATCAGATCTTCTCTCATTCTTTTGTTGCCAGTTCTTCTCTGGTCCATCTGTTGTACCTTTTTCTGCCAGTTTCTAATTCTCTTGCTAATCTCTTGCTAATCTTGTTTGTCATTTATTCATATATTCATACTTTTAGCTTGATCTCCTGCTACCATTGCTTGCTTCTCTCAGTTTGCCCACTATTCTCCTCTCCTCATCATTTGTCTTTCAAATCTTTCTCTATCTGTTCTTCAACCATGGACTTTGTGCACTTTGTCCTATTTTTGTCATCAGTCCTGCTCATCTCTCAATCTCTGAACTCCAAGTTATTTGTGAATTTTCCTCTTTCCCTCATTTTCATCTGCTTTCTGCTAAATCTGTCCCTTTGTGTCTTTTTTGTTTCCTTTCACTCGGATTATCGGTCTAACTAGTGGTGGTATTCAGCCTGGGCACACCAGTTCTACTGAACTGGTAGTGGCAGTGATGTTTGGCCGCGTCCACCCACTCCTGCCCTTTCCTGTTCTATATACCTCTTTTTTTCTATGTGCACACACTGAACCAGTAGTAAAACTGGTTGCATTCTACTACTAGGTCTAACTCAGAGGTGAAATTCAGCCGGTTCGCACTGGTTCTATAGAACCAGTTATTAAATAAATCTCCTTTTGTTTTTTTCCCCCACTTTGCAGGGTTAATCCTGTAATGATTAATTTTACTGGGGGTTAATCCTGTAAATAAGGCAGTTGTTTCTAGCCTAATCTTTATTGCCTTGTTCACAGAAACTGCCTTATTACATTGTAACTTTGGTGAAGTTTAATTCTGTGCTTGGTGATGTTTAATCCTGTGGCCACGCCCACAGAACCGGTAGTAAAATAAAATAGAATTTCACCACTGGTTTAACTGATCTCACTTCCCTCTTTCTATTCTTATTCTGTTCTGTTATTTTTCTTTTCACTGTTCTCTCTTTTTTCCTGTAGATTTCCTCTTAATTTCTCTTCATATTGCTGATTACCTGTAATTTTTGCTTCCTTTCATCTCAATCTTCTTTCATGCATTTATCTGTTCCTCTTCTGTTTTTATTTATTCTTCATTCTTCATTTTTATGACCTTCTTGGGAAAAGTACTCCCTTCAATTTCTCTTTCCATCAAACTTTCTTTCTACCTACACTTTGGAGTTGCTGTTGAACGATGGTTTTATAGTGTCAGATTTTATTGATAATAGTTTTGTTTGAAGGTTTATTGGTATTCCAATTTTAATTATATTGTAAAACAGCAGGAGATTTGCTCCTGATCATGATTGCCTATGAATTAAATGAATGAATGAATAATGCCTAGCTTGAAATGTTATGCAGCTAAATGTGAGTTTCATAGAAGGTAAACTAACATACAATCAAATGATTGCACAGTGTATTGAACATAAAAATACTCACTGATCCAGTTCAAAAGATATAACTACATTCCTGCATTTTATTGTTTTCCAGCTCCACGAGAAATGAAAAATGACAGGACAAAATTACTTAGCAAAATCCACATAAATAAATTAATGGTCTTTCTGTATTAAAACTAAAAAGCTATAATGGTTTCAGATGTGTTTCAAATCAATAATTTAAACAGGTCAAAAAAACAGACATCCTAGCACTAATATTGCTTAATTTTCCCAGCTAATTTTTGCTATTTTATATTAAGTATTTTTATACTTAAAATGCCACATTGGGAAACCAATACCGATATGTTTATAGTGAACCAAAGAGTATATTGTTGAAGAGCTTATCTATCTCATAAGCTTTAGTATAACATATTTTTGTAAGTTTGAATCTCTCTGGGAATTGCACAATGTCCTCTAAAAGTCCAAATAAAAGAGAAATAGAAGTTCAGAACAAAGAAGAGAGGCTGTATTCTAATAAAACCTGTTTTGAATAGGCAAAAAAAATTCAATTCCCCAGTTTTGTTTTGCAGCTCAGTGGAAATATTGGCTGCAGTTGAACTGTGTTATAAACTGCAGCTTTTGTTTCTAATATTATATGTGTCTGGAGAATGTAATTACCTTCCAGAGGTAATGCTTTTCTTTTTTTAGGATAGGAAAAAACAGCAGGAACTAAGCTCTTTTCATAAGTAGCTTGATTGATTAATGGCAGCCACTGTAAACAAAAACCTGTGCTTTATTCCCTCTGCAAGTTCTTTTTCAGGGAAAAAAGACAACAAAAGAATGGAGGATATAAAGCTCAGCTTGAAGTAGCAATCTGTTATAGAGAAACATTTAAGTTTTTCAAAGAAAAGTGATTTAACTTCTCTTCATGAATGCCAGGCCACCATTTACAGAACAGATGCAAAGAGGTGAACCAACAAATCCATCAATTTCTGCACTGTTGTTTTGTTTTATGTTAAAGATTTATAATATGTTTGGAATGTGCTATAATGTACATTATTACATTCTTTTTAAAAAATAACAGGCATAAATAGTGTAATGGTTGTTGAGTCTGAAATCACTGAAAAATAAAATCAGTGAAAGGAACATAAATGTTTACAAGCCACAATGCTTTAAAAACGGTAGACTATGCATCACAATCTCATGACACATTCTCCAACTTTTTGTATTTGTTCCTGACATCAGATTCAAATACATAAGTCATGTGGATTGCATTATGAAGCATGTTTGGTCATTAACCTCCTAGCCCCTTTAAGAGGTGTTAGATAACTGTAATGACTTATAGAAATGACAATGGAAATACAAGTTCAGCATCACATCTAAAATTCAGTAGATCTGTAAAATCTGCTACTCAAAAACTTTTATTATAGCTATACATTCAAAGTTTCTTGAGTATGCTGCACGTAGTTTAGTTTAGTTTATTGTCATTGTACTTCGTACAACAAAATTAAATGCCATCTTCAGTGTACATTATAACCACAAAATAAAGCACAGACACACATCCTTCACATTCTATACAATTGAAAACCCCTTTATTACATTAATATTGCACTATATGGTTGAATTCCAAATAGTTATTGCTCTGGAATATAAGCTGTTTTCAACCTATTTGTCCTTGTTTTTATTATCCTGAACCATCTACCAGATGGTAATTCAGTTCAAAAAAAGGGTGCCCAGAATAAGATGGATATTTAAGGATGTTTTGAACTTTCTTAAGGCAGCAGGAGCTATAAAGCTCTTCCAAAAAGGGAAGAGGGCAACCAATGTTCCTCTGGACAATGGTGTTAACCCTCTGGAGTTCTGTCCTATCTGCCACTGTACAATTGACAAACTATACACAAGTGCAGTAAGTTAAAATACTCTCTATGGTGCAGTGGTCAAAGGTCACCATCAGTTTTTCATTCAATTGTTTCCTGAGAAGCCTCAGGAAGTATAAGCTCTGCTGGGCCCTTTTGACCAGTGCTGCAATATGAACACCCCAGGTCAGGTCCTCTTTTATGATAACACCCAGAAACCTAAAACTGGCCACTTGCTCCTCTTGGTCTCCATTGATAAGCAAGGGCTGGATGTCTGAACTATTCCTTCTATAGTCCACTGTAAGCTCCTTCGTCTTATTGGTGTTGAGGACCAAGTTATTGTCTCCACATCACAAAAGCAACTGGTTCACCCATCTCCATAGGCTGACTCATCCCCACTGGAGATGAGTCCCACCACTATTGTATCATCCGCAAACTTAATAATAGTATTACTGACATGAGTGGGAATGCAGTCATGCACATAAAAAGTATAGAGTAACTCAACAAACAACCTGTGGTGTACCAGTGTACTTTCAAGTTGGTGTAGTACAGTGACATTTTCTCTTTAAGGTAGTCTCTAGATTAGATGTCCATGGGTATAACAGTATGTGGGAAGCAATGTGGGAGGTTGGACAAAGGGATATTGACTAGGGACTGGTCAGGCAAAACAGACTATAGCTACAGCTGCACAGAGGGTAGAGTGAGAGGTGAGACCTACCCTAAGTTATCAGACTGTAAATGTAACAGCAGGATAATTGTACTTTCACACTTGCAAGATTCTGTTAGTGAAGCTTTACAATAAAGTAAGTTATCTTCTCTGGCCATATTTATTTTCTAATCTTCTTGGTAAGGTTGATAATGGGATAGTGTGAACATACATGGGATAAAAATGGATTTCAATTGTCCTTTGTACACACAGGCAAAATATGTCTAAACTGATCTACCATCCCTGCCATAATTCATAATGATGCCATAAATAATGGACATAATTCAGATTCCATGACATTTATACAAACATATACAGTACAACAGAGAATGATGAAAATGATAAACTTGGATAAATGAGCCACAAGGAGCTCCAAGAAGACAGACCCTTCTATGACTATTTAAAGAATATCTGCTTGAGTATTTTTTATTGATTTTTTAAACACATGTTGAAAAACATAAATATGAAAAAGAATGAACACAAATATAAAAAACATGAGCTAGTTCATTGTTCATGATAGAAATCTGAGAGATTTGGTGGGAAAAAAAGTAATGAGAAATTCTGAATGTGAAAGAGTTGATCTTGAAGGAAAATGCGCATACAAGAACAAGAAAATAGAAGTTTTCTTATATAAAGTGGTCCTGTGTTGATATGTAAGAAGCAGATATGTACAATTTTGTACATATATTCAGGGGACTGTCTCCATGTGATGAAACATGCTACTAAACAATTTATATTGCTGCATGAATTAGATTTGACAGCAAGAGCATTTTTAATAAGTTTTTCATTTTGGCAACATAAGAGCTCTTGTGAATAAGTTTTCCATTAACCATATACCATTAACAGTCTCCAAGAGGTAACTATAAAACATGAAAGACCATAAAGGTGTACATGACCTTTAATATTCTGAAGGTCATACATGCCTATTTAACAAGCTGATGGATGCTTTGTGGCTACAAGCAAGTCTATTTAATAAGCTGATTGATGCTTTGTGGCTACAAGCAAACATTAAAAAATAAATCTAAATACTAGAGAGGAATAGCTATTTTTTTTTTATTTCAAAATTAAAATCCTGTATCCATCTGTAATGCAAGAACTGAAATACACCTTAGTGTAAATATGAAACCCAAAGCAAAATTCTCCCTAAGGCTGATTACTTTGCCTAAATTATTTCATTTCTACTACTTGTCATGAATGGAAAAAGTGAGATTTGTATGAAATCCTAATTATCCCACTAAAACTTCTTACATACTTATTTCTCCTTGAAACAAGTTTGATTGCTATGAAATGGAAACATAATTCTGTAATAATCAATCAAGAAACTCTCTCTCATTAACTAACAAGAAAAAATAATCATCATCCATAGCTTCAATGATTCTAGTATCTAATACTTCTTTCTTAGAGTTTCTTAAGCTCTTAAAACCTGCTATTTTATTAAATGTATTTCAGGATTAACCACAATTTAATTGCCAAGATACCCTATAATTATAATGAATAAGCCAAACATTACTGAGTGTGATTCATGTCACATAATCAAAAGCAACTTCTTTTAATAAACACAAGTTGGGATAAAGTTGACTTCAGTTATCTTTCTAAAGCCTGAAAAATATAAAGCCAAAAAGAAAAGTCTGTGAAGCTTTTTAAAATGCAGGCAATGCACTTTTCTCTTATGTCCCTAAACACTCTTAAGATGGATGAGTCAGTCATTTTCAACAGACCATTACAACCATTGAGCAGACAATTAGAACAGGGCAGCTTCTGTGCAAACAATGTCCAGTTGTCTCTTGAGATGGTCGTTCAGGCAGCAAGAGACATTAAAAACAAGGCATCCCAGTAGGGAAAACAATGAATTGAGGACGATGATGTGGCTACTGAGAAAGAAGATAAATCTTCAGCTTGCAGCACAAAATAGGAAGTCTTACAAACCCTTAGTCTTACATACACATTTCACTGCATTTCGTACTATGTAGGTCTGTGCATGTGATGAATAAAATATGATTTGATTTGATTCGATTTGAAACCTAGAAGTTCACTTTTTTCATAAGCATTCAACTTTTTGATGGGTTCTCTTTTGCTCATAAAAGAATAATGGAAGTCCATATAAATTTTACTGGTAGTAAGGTATCTGGTGTTATTTCTCTTTAGACTTTTATTATATTTACTATTTAATGTTCTACTATTTAATCGGCATTGTTTCACAAGGAACAGAAAATGTAAAACCTTCTTTTATTTATTATGTCCTATGCGTCTACCTCTTTGTGTTTCCAGTTATTTGTAAGACTTGCGTCCATTTATTTATTTCTTTTCCCAATACATTAATCATCTTTTCCTTCATAGTTTCCACTGGATTCAGTTACCAAATACCAGAAGCCCTTCTCTCTAGCAATTACAGTATAAACAATAGCTAGAATTGCCTTCCCCAAACAGGTGATTAGAACAGGCAAGCACACTCTTGTACCATTACAATTGCTATTCCCTCAGAAGAGCCTTCATTTATTTAAAATGCTGTGTAAAAGGAGCAAAAAAATATTCTGTTATCTTGGTCCGAAGCTGGTCCTGCAGCAATAACAATCCCATCAGTTATCCTCAGACATAATGAAAATAGGTTAATTCTCACCTCAGGAAAAATATTTTTAACTCACGTCTGTCCACTTGTGAACAAATATTAAATATTTCTTCTGTACAAAAAATCTAGTGCATCATCTGGGTCAAGTATTTTAATAGAATATCAATTCTAAAATATGCTGGTGCCTTGGAGAATTTAACTTCAAGTACATTATAGGGTCAAGGAGATCAAATCAGTCAGTCCTACAGGAAATCAACTCTGGCTGTTTTTTGGAAGGACAGATGCTAAAGATGAAGCTCAAATACTTTGGCTACCAAATGAGAAGAGAAGAGAGGATTCATTGGAAAAGACCTTGATGTTTGGAAAGATTGAAGGCAAAAGAAGGGGACAGCAGAGGATGAGATGGTTAGATAGCATCATCAATGCAATGAACATGTATTTGGGCAAACTCCAGGTGATAGTGAGGACAGGGGGGACTGAAGTGCTTGGTTCAGTTCCTTCTAGGAAATATATTTATATTTAAGAAAAGTGGTTTTTAAAAACCTTCCAAGCTGGATTAAAAAGATAACAAAATCCTGATATATCAGCAGCAAGACATATGTCTGTAGAGATTCTCAGTCATCCAGGTCATGGTTCTACCAAAGGTGCTTTTTCAGGAGGTAAGTGGGCTTTCTTCTTTTTCTTTGAAGCTGTTTCATTTCTCATCCAAGGAGCTTCTTCAGCTCTGACAGAATAGTGGGGAATGGAAGGATTTATATTACAGACTTTTAGCCATACAGTTTGGGATGAACACCCTTTGAATGGCATGTGAATAGGAATGGATTTCCAGAGGAAAAAATTGTAGACTATAGGAATCAGGAGAACTACTTAGGTGACCCTGAGGACACAGATAAACCTCCAAGTGCTTCAAGGACTCTCTGAAAAGATGCAAATGACCAGCTGTCTTCAAGGAATATAAATCCTTTTACTCTCCACTATCCTGTCAGAGCTAAAGAAGCTTCTTGGATGAGAAGTGAAATATCTTCAAAGAAAAAACAAGAAAATCCAGTTGCTTCCTTAAAAAGCACCTTTTTGAGAGAAGCAAGACATATTTCAAATTTTTAAAAAGTCTAATCCAATTAGCAAACTGTTAAGATGACTGTCCAGCTTTTTTGTGAATTGTGGTTAGATCTTTCACAATAGCTTCTGTAGAGAGGGTGGGGGTTAAATAAATAGACGATTATTTGTATGGCCCTAGATGCTGGTCATCCTGTGCTCCAAAATGGCATTGATGGAAGATTGGGGCTACATTCCAAAAAATGTGTCACCGGAACTTTAAAAAAACTGAAATAAAACTTTAAACAATCTTATCAAGCATTCTATATTATTATTATAGTTTCTTGGAGTTTATCTTTGGCAGATATAAAAATGAAACCAGGGCAGTTGTAATCTAATCACTATTCTACATTGCCTATTTTAATTCCATTTTTGTCAGCTACTCTCCACAAAATAACAACTACCTGTATTTCATTTTTAATATGTGTATGTATGTGAGAGAGTGAGAGAGAGAGAGAAAGAGCACGTGCGTATGCATGTACTTGTGCATGAGGAGAAATTGTAAAATTCATAAACAAAGCACATTTCTAGCTACCTATTTTCTTTACTTCCAACATCATTTCTGGATATATTGTATAAGAACACAATGCTGAGTTTTTCTTTTAATGCCTCAAAGGAAAATAGATAAGCATAGCATTACTATGAAGCCAAAAATCTACTCATACAAATACTCATAGATACACCTTGTTTTTATCCTGGGTTTTGCCATGTTCATTCCCTGCTTCACATCTTTGTAGTTTGCTTATCTCATTCTTTGGAGAACCTTGTTTGCGTCCAAACATAATTTTCTTGGTCTTTATCTTCCCCTCAGTCCACACTTCATGTAAGTGTTCTGCATTTTAATCCTAATTTTGTCTCTTTATATGACCATACTATCTCAATCTACATCTTTCATACATACAGGCACTCACTTTTTCATATAATCCACTTTTTTCAAAAAGAATAGATTCAAGAATGAATGGCTGCTGAATGAATATTCAGCAGCCATTCATTCTTGAATCTATTCCTTTTGTTTGGACACTCACACATTCTTCAAGTAGCCCATTCTCATTTCATTCAACATTGGTTTCTCCTAACATACTCATCTCATACTCCCATATAGCTTTTGGTGAAATATTTTTTAGAAAATATTATAACCGAATATTGTTATACTATATATTATGACCATCAGGCTACTGTAGTGCCTTTGTATATAGGAAACTACAAACTGTGAGAAAATAAAAACTGCTAGACAGGCAGCTGTCTCAAATAATGTCTTGCTTCCAATAAATATGAATTACTGGATACTTCTTAAACAATGCAAGTAAACAATACATGCTGGGCAGAAACCTTTTTCTTGTAAGAAAGATAAATACAACTTGCCAGACCACCAACAAATCACAGATGCAGACATACCTTAACCAAATTAAAGGAAATTTGTGCACATACGACTTTTTAACAATAATTACAAGTGTATTCAGATGTTTATTTTAAGTTTACATTTCATTATTTTAATGTTGAATGTTGAACCAAATTTTAAATTTTAAGTAACTGTATTTTAGATTTTAGATTTTCTAGTCCTATTTAAAACCCTTCCAAAGTCTGTGTTCCTTTCATCTGTTCCTTCCCATTGTAGAGTTTTTACAATTTGTTTGTAAGGAAAAATAACAAATTATATGAGAAAGTAAAACAGTTTTGCTATACAAATGAGAGATATCACTTAAAGGATATAAGATCTCAGTCACTGTTTGGACAATGCACTTAAACACACTTCTTCTTCCTTGTAGTTATTAAGGCACAGTACTCTTCACTCCATAAAGAAAAAAATAAAAATCAGTTTGTCTCAACCAGATGCAACTGATTACTTAACAATCCTGTACTGTGTGAAATGTTGCTTTCACAAAAGGACTAGAATGAGAGAGATATGCAAATGAAGTCTGTGTTACAGCGCTGAGATTTTTAGATAATTCCCAAGACAAATCACACTGGGCATTGAGTAGTTTTTAGTGATTGGTCAAAGTCATATAGGTGATACCTAAATAAGTAAGCAAACTACAGATAAATATGGATTGCACAGGAGCTTTGCTCAAGCTGATTTGTCTATCTATTGAAAAAGGTCAACTGCCATTTTTCACCTACATAAAATGGTAGCCACCATTTTCCCCTCTTTGGATAAAATCATGTTTATGTGGAGTCAGGGATTAAGTATCATAGGGACTGCTTATAATATGAGATGTATTTTAAATGTACATTCTTTGCATGATCAATAAATTATTAAACAAATAATTTACCATCTTTTTATTATATTGTCCTATCAAGAATATAGAAATTTAGACTGTATTCATGCATCAACTTACTTAAAATTAAGCCTCACTGAATGGAATGGCTTACTTCTGACTAAACATATATAAAACAGTTGTTAATTAAGAAGTCCATTACTCCATCAATTTTATGTAAAAAAATAGTCTTGTAAAATAATAGTCTCACTCCAAATAAGGTCTGATGAAAAATAACCACAGCAGGTTCAACACCTATAGGTTTTGAACAAGTACGCTTTAATGATTCAATGAGAAAGGGGCAATAGGTTGATGTGGAGAGAGAAATTCAGGAATAAAAAATAAAGAGTACTGGAGTATATCTTGCCATTGACCTAAATATAGACCAGTGCTAATCAGATTTTAAAAAGCAACAACAACCAAAGCAAGTATTTTGTTTAAATGCAAGAAGGCGGCCATTACAAACACTTCAACAGGAATAACAGCTTTTCTAGCAGCAATCAATAATCATGGTAAAAGGAGAAGAAAAGCCAAAATCAATACCATGTGTGGGACTAAGTGGAAAGGACGACAGACTATGATCTAGAGTTTTTGTACATAAAATACAATTAATGGAAAAACAATATGAGATACTGTATAACCCAAAAAGCAGCAAAGTATTTTCAAACTATGTAGACAACAAAGCAAATAATGATAGGTGTGAAGACAAAAATAATCATAATCATGAATTATACAGGAAATTGCATAGAATGGGAATGGATTTTCTCCTAGAAAAAAAAGGAGTTTTACTGCACTTGTTGAACATAACTTTCTATCCTTGCTTGATGAATATAATAGTATACAGTAATCCTATACATGTCTGCTCAGACATATACTCCCTGATATTGAAGATTGGTTTTGCAGCCTTAATTCTAACTCTGAACTTGCCTGTTGAACATCTGCACTGCAGTCTCCCTACTCCTGCTCTGGTTTCAAGTAAAATTGGATCTTTGCATCATTTTATCAGTCTGCTTCTTTGGTATTGAGCAGAATTGAGCCATGCTTTAACTTTTTCCATCTTTAATTGTGTTGACTGAGTCACTTTTTATCTGACTTGAAATTTTTGGGAATAGGTACTTCAATTGACCAATAGGCTTGAAAACTGCCTTGTTTAAATATTTTTGTACAGTATATCTGGTTCTCCCATTTTAGCCTTCTATGTAGGGTTAACTGAGCATTAGGGAATGTCTCAAGAACTTTTCAAGATTTAGAATTCCAGGAATTAGGATTATGTGGCACATAATTTATACATACATTTTATTAAGATATGATTTTTAAAAATCATTCTAGTTTTCCCATGAGCACACTCATGAGATACTGATACTAAAGAATTATGATCTATGACTTTTTATATCTTTAATTCCCAAATGTTCCGTAGCAGTGTGTACCTTTTGAAGTCTTAATTGTAATTGTAATTAAAAATAAATTCAGTTCAACGGAAGCAATATGAGTGAAACTATTTGTTTAGAAGACTTTCATGACTACCAATCTGGGTGGTTCACAACAGCGATAAAAACCCAAACCCATCAACAACATCAAAAGCAAAAACTTGATGACACAACCATTCTGCTTCAATGCAAGCAACACCACCATCTTTGTACCAGCACTTGGGAGACAAACCAGCCTTCCATATATTTAAATGGGTCAGGATCTACAGTACCATATCTCTGAGATAAGGATGTTCTATGAACTTGTTGTTTTAGGAATAATACAATGCTATCTAGGACAGACTTGATTGTAGTGTCAGAATTTGGCTTTTTCCTTAACAATATTTTTGCCTTATGTGATGCTGCCGTGATGTGAGTTTGACACCCCTGAGTTAGATGGTAGAAAGCTTTAGACCAATTGACTGAACTGACTGTCCAATCAGAGGAGGAGGCAGGAGTTCTACCTCACCCCCATGTTAGAGAAGGCAGTTCCATTCTTGGACAGAGTGCAAGTAATGGACTAACTAATAAACTAACTAATGCAACTAGCTATCTTTTTTGTATTGCACCAGTGGATTGGATGTAACTTATTCATGCTTAACAAAGTTCCATTAAAATCAGTGGGTCATGGCTAAAATTGGTTTCAATGGAACTACTCCAAGTGTAACTAATATTGGGTTCAAACATTGCATTAAACTATGGTTATTTATGTACAGTTTGTTCAACAAACAACAATTATTTGTTGAGTTAACATAGCATACTAAATAAAAGCTCTATCAAAAGCTCGTCATGAATGAATATATGGTGTGAACTAGGTAAAAAGCATAATCGTAACTGATATATTTTAGTATGGAGAACTAATACCCTTTCAGTTATAGCACTGCCTTGAATATCTTTATCAGAATTTTTACTATTTTTACTGTTTATACTGACATTTATTTTGTGGCAAGTATGCACAGGAATCTAAGCTCAAGGTAACAAGATGTTATTCCCTATAATGGAATAATTTTTTTTGCTTCATTGGCTGGATATTGAAGTTGAGAAAAACTCAGTATTTAGTGTTCGTATTGCCTGTGGAAAGAAGCTTTTCCTCATTCTTTCTGTGTTTGCCTTTAGAGAGCGAAAGCGCTTTCCGATCGCATCATGGTAAACAATCTATTGTTGGGGTGGCTGGGGTCCTCCACAATCTTCTTAGCTTTGGTCTAGCAGCGTTTGTTATAGATAGAGTACAGCTCTGGAAGTTTGGTATGGATGATGTGCTGAGCTGAGCGTACCACCCTTTGTATTGCTTGTCTGTTTTCCATGGTGCTATTTCCAAACCAGGTTGTGATGTTGCCCATCAGGATGCTCTCTATAGTGCAGGAATAGAAGTTCCTAAGCACTTTCGATGGAAGTTTGAAGTCTCTCAATCGTCTGAGGTGAAAGAGACGTTGTCGGGCTTTTTTTTACCATGGTATTCATGTGGAAGGTCCATGACAGGTTCTTTGAGATGTGCACATCGAGGTATTTGAAGCAGTCTACACTTTCCACCGGGCTTCCATTGATGACTGGGGTCTGGTATTTCCTTTCCTGTTTTGCACTGAAGTCTACTACCAATTCCTTTGTTTTGCTGACATTAAGAAGTTTGTTTTCCAGACACCAATTCTCTAGGTTCATTTCTCATTGCAGCAATGCTGTTATCTACCTCAGTTTAAAATAAGAACAGCAATCAGAAGTTCACCAAATAGTTTTTCATAGTTTGTGTCATTGCTTCATACATTTCCTAGGCTATTGTACAAATTGTTGCAGGAGGGAATGCTTGTGTTAATTATGCCAATTGTTTTGCTAATGGTTGCATAAAAACTAGTAGAACAATGCCAAGCCTTGCATCACATTCAATTATATTGTATCATGTTTGATCAATCCTCATTGATTGTGTGTTTCCATCACCGCTTTGCAACAGCCAGGTTGCATATATAGTAATTCTCTTGTGGAAAATGTTTTATTATTAATTTATTATATTATTAAACATAAACCTACCTCTTATATTTCTTGCAGTGTACTGGAACTCTTGCTAACAGCCCATACCTATCCACTGTGACCTTGAGTCAGGTAGCAAATTCTCACATAAATGATTAAACAAGAGCGTTTGATTCACCTCTGCATGAGCACCTCAGAAGAAATCAGTATACAAGCTGACATCTATTTCTTGTTCCATTAGCTCCAAAGCAGACATCTATCAGTGCAAATGAGCTTCCCAGGAAAGACAGGTTGACTGACATTTAAGCCTCATTTAGTGTTATTTGTAGTTAAGAGGTTTCCACTTGTTATGTGAACCTAGCTAGCTCAACACAGCTGCATAGTGTGTTGACTAAATAAGAGTCATTTATTCAGAGTTTCAGAACTATGCAAATTCATTATTTTCAATATTTTTGAAGAAGATGTCTTTCCTGTTAAGAAGAAATAGCAGTCCATTTTCCCAGTCCATTTTGTATTAAAAATCCGAGGGTTTTTTGAGCTGCAAATGCAGGGTGGTGGCATGTGAAAAAAAATGTGAATTAAATATTAGTGTATTTTTCAGGAAATTGGATAACACAATACAGAATTAGGGAAGTGAAAGGTCATCAAGGCCAATCTCCTGATACTGATCAAATTTATATAGTATTAACCCTCTCACCCAATTTTATGTCACCTACATAAAATCTGACAGGCATTCCTTCCACCTTTTCATTCATGTTATTAATTAAAAAAAATAAAGATGAAGACACAAGATTCATCTTGTAGTAACCCACTTGATATTTATTGCCAATTTGCTGAAGAATTACTGTTATCCAATGGGGTACAAGAGAGATAAAATGACATATTTATAATAACAACAAAAAAGATGCAAATTTTTTGTGTCAAACATCATTACTTGTATAATTGTATCATTTGCATAATAATATCAAAACTCATGTCATCATTTTCATGTCACTGTAGTTTGTATTGACTATTTTGGTTCAACTGGTTGTTTTTGACAGGAAGATAAATCAGGTCTGGATTTGCTTGCGTGCTGTGAAATCTATTGGAAATACCCAATCTGGCAGGAAGAAAGGATCAAATGTGGAGATCACTTGCAGTCATTATGCAATTGCAAAACAACTAAGACTGATCCTCCACCCAAGTTCCTTGCAACCTTATCTAACTGCTCCCAAGAATAGGCTGTCATATTGGGGAAATGTCCAAATTATTGGCAGAACATAGTAAAGTATCTAGCTTGAACTCTGCACATGTGGACTGGTTGTTTGGGCCTGAGTCTGACACAATCAGTTCCACAATTAACTATTTTGCCCTCTGTATTCCCACAATCTGTTTTAGAACTTACTCAATTAAAAAAATGAGATATGCTTAGACTGCTTTTACATATTCATATTGATTTTTGATAATTACAATTTTGCTGTCAAGAACTTCTACTAAGATCAACTTATCATAGGTTCCAAAACCTTCCAGATTTTATGTCAAACTGACTGGCTTATAATTTACTCAGTCTTTCTTTTCCCCACTTTTTAAAGAGAGTGATATTTGCTTTGTTTCAGTCATCTCTTTTTTCAGGTTTCCTCAAAGATATTGAAACACTGTTATGCATAATGTATTTTATGTCTCTTGTTTTGAGTTTTTATTCTCATCCTCTGGACTTGCTTTTCTTTTGTGGAAGTGTCCTTGCAATAACAGTTCCCTTTCTTGTTTGAACTTCTTTGAACTTGAACTTGATAAATCCTTGTTCTTTGTCATCAACTCTAAAGTGTGCCCATTTGCTACTTCAGTGCTTTTACATTTCTCTCAAGGTATCCAATAAGCTTGCACTTGCTGCAACTACAGTATATACCAAAATGTTTTTAGGCAAGTAGACAAAACATTGCAGGTCATAACTGAAGACTCCCCTGTCCATTTGTTTTCATTTTTTCTTCTTAAGAGACTACAGTAAAAATGCTTTTTATTATTTTGTGTTCCTTCTCAGGCTGTCACATTACACAAGCAATGCAAAATTTACTGGGGACTCTCCTTTAAATTTCCTCACTAAAGTCCCTGAACCAAATCAAATCCCGTGTCCACTTTTCTCCTTCACATTGTCTTTTCTCTATCCCTGAGCAAATTCTAAGAAGGACAGTGGGGAATGGTGTCAATTAGGAAAGTGGTAGGAAAATAATTCCTCAAATTATTCATTGAAACAACACAGTCCCTCTTTAATCATGAAAGATACAGAAATCTTTTCTTTTATGGTTAAAAGATACCGTTTTTTGCAAGATTCCAGGTGTGGAGTTGAATTTTGAGTGCAAATTCTGTTGGTAAAGCCTATATCGGTGAAGTAGAATTCCACTAAGAATTGTAGAATTTAGTTCCTCACCTGGATTATCTGAAAGGATTGAAAATATAAGAGATCCTACCATGTTCTAAATCTATTCAATTCATGTGTTCCCTAATTAATCTATTATTTTTTTTATTTATAGCAACTAAAAAATTAACTGCAAAAATTAGTAAAATAATTTAAAGGTTTGCTGCACCATCTTCAATTACTAACAGATATAAGGACTGGAATGATAAAAGTTATTTTGTCAGGGCTGAAAATTTATTAATTATATTAGTACATTTCATATCTCAAAAGCATTCCAAGGGACCTCCTTAGAAGAAATTTCACTATAAGCAGCCAACTTCCCTAATTCTGAAAGACAATTCCCTGAACCAGATCTCCTGAAGGTGATCCCTTGTCTCTGACTCTTGGATGAAACTACACAGGAGAAATAAAGCTATAAAAGAAAGAGGGGGAAAAGTTATGTTATCTTGCTTGTTACTGTGATCTCATCTGTGACTGAAATTCACAGGATTTACATATTATTTTGAACTATTACCTCCGAAGATGTCACTGTTGCTTGTGGTTTGGGTTGTGTTTATCCAACACTTGGAAAGCATCACAAGTTAGAGGCGTTTCAATAATCTTCAATAGGGATTATGGTGAATCTAAAAGTGTTGCATACTGTGCATGCGTGGCCAGAGTCCACACACTGGTCTGCCATCTTGAACGGACGACCCGACAACTGATTGGCTGTCGGGACGTCGATGCCCATTGGATGGCCCACCAGCCAATGGGAAGCGCAGAAATTTGAAGTCGCAGCAAATATAAAAAGCCACGGCTTCCCTTAAGCTTGCTTTTTTGACTGACAGAATCCGCATCGTGAGTTTTACTCGCGGTTTGAATAAAATGGGACCCCTCGCGGTCATCCAAATG
>JAEANM010004588.1:0-20596 GCA_017656035.1 Myanophis thanlyinensis
TATATGGTATAGTGATGATTTTTATTATTATTATTTACTTGTAATAAGAAAACTGAATAAAATATATTTGTGGAAAATGGTACTTCATGCAGAAATATGCCTGTGTTTCAACGAATTGTACCAGTTCCTGGAATCACTAATATCTTTTTCTTAGTCAGTTGCTAATATATGTCACTTATGGAGGATTCAAACCATGGTAATAGCAGGCAGCTTTATAAATTCTTGGGGAAAAAATAAGTATTGGGAACTATTTTAATTTGGATAGCTAGATAGGGTATGAGTAAACCTTAGTTGCCATGATAAACTGTTTGAGGAAGGGGGCGATTCTCCTAATTTCTCAATATTTTTGGTGCAGTATTATATTCTGTACTAGTGTTGGTTCAGACTGCTCTTGCCTGCTCAGTGATTCTCAAAATGATTAATGCTCAGCTCTGTGACAAGTCATAAAATTCTTCAAGACTTTAACCTATGTTTGGTTCTTTTTTAACATCTATAGTATATGTAGTTATTAGCATATTGATTAGGAGCCAACATGTCATCGGTAGCTTGTTGACGGCCAGATCTATTTTTCTGTATAATCTGAGTCATAAAAGACAATGTAGTTTCTTGAATATCTGGACATGAAATGAATCCGGACAAGATACTGCATTATGTTTACCTGGGATCTAGAGAAATTACCTGTTTTGGATAAAGTTGCATGCACTCTGAAAACTTAAGCGTGCAATATAGCACTGCTCCAGAAGCCATTTTTTAGTGGTCTCAAAAATAGATTCTGTGATACGGAGTTTCCCCACTCTGCATTTTAGGGACAATTCAGATTTCTTATAGTAATTGACATACTGTTAACTTCATAGTCACCATCTGTAACATGTAGGTTAGCTCAGACAATGCAGCCCATGTAGAATACTGCATCTTCATTGACAACTTATTTTGGGTAGATTATACTGTGTGGAAAGAACTGTACTAGGTGATAGTTTGCTGCCAAATGAAATATTCAAATTTATTTTATAACCATATATAAAATCTACAATAGCATAGACCAGGGGTGTCCAACTCGCGTCGTCACATTACATACTGTGACTTTTTTCCCCTTTGCTAAACCGGGCATGGGTGTGGCCCCGAGTTAGACACCCCTGGCATAGATCCTTCTTTTTCCTAATGTGCAAGCCCAACATTTATTTATTCAATTTTTATCCTACCTTTATTACTTAATAAATAACTTAAGATAGCAAACATACCTAATATACCCCCCTATCCTTTGTTCTCCAAAATAGTGCTCTTTGAGGTGAATTGGACTGAGAGAGAATGTAACTGGCCAAAAGTCATCCATCTGGTTATATATTATATATAAATATTTCATGTTAAAATAAAATTTTGGAAATATTTCCTCATTCAATTAGAGTTGGCATCAGCACACATACTTTTTTTAAAACCAGCTAAAGTTCCATTTTTTCAGCAAGACTTTTAATTAATTAAATCTATATTGCTATGTCTCCTTTTTTCTTGATTTATGATTATTTATGGTTACAATAAACTAAATAGTAGTTTCTGTATATTAAAAAATTATTATCTAAAGTTAGTTTTATTAATATAAGGTATTTCATATTTTCATGTGTCTTAAAAGGCACACAAATGCTTCCTATACCTGTTAAGTATGAATAATTGCTGCCTTTATATTTTCTTTCAGAAAATAGCTGTTGTTAACTTCTCCCTATCTGTTTTGGTACAATATAAGATATTTTGTCTTTGATATAAACTCTACTTATAAGAAATGCTCTGAATCATCATAAATAAAAATCACATAAAGGTTAAACTTTATAAAAGTAGCATATTCACTTTGTAGCTATAGATTTACAACAAAAATGGAAAAGCTTCCAAATTATTTTATTATGTCCCCTTATCAGGATAATTGGCATTTAATTGCAAACAAGCTATTTAAATAAATCATATTTTGTATAAATAAATTGAAACTAAGGTAGAGTTGGTTGCAGATTATGGCATGGTACAAAAATATTACATATGTTAATTTGTTTATAAACATAAACATTTATGGATTTAAAACAATGCTAGGAATAACTTTTATCGTATTTTTGGTGTATAAGACGCACCCCCCCAAAGTGAGTGAAAATTGTGGTGCGTCTTATATACCAAATACAGCCATTTTTGGTCTCCCAAGCCCCCACCCGTGCATCCCATTTTCACCAAAAACGGACTGTTTTTGGCCTCCCAACCCCGCCCCCAATGTGTCTTGTATTACCTCTCCCCAGCTCTCAGAGGCAATTTGTAGGCCTCCAGAAGTCTGCACGGCTCATTTTTGCCAAAAAACAGGCCACGCAGAGGCTTCTGGAGGCCTGCAAAATGCCTTTGGGGAGAGGGAAAACAAGACGCATGGAGGCCAAAAACTTTTTTTTCCTGTTTTCCTCTTCTAAAATCTAGGTGCGTCTTATACTCCAAAAAATACAGTATATCATAATGCTATTACATTAACTTTTCTAAAAACTCCTTTTCCAATTTTCCTATTTAGTGTGTAAATAACTTATAAGTCACCTTTTAAAAATGATATTTTGATATTTAGGAGCCAAAACTTTCCACAGAACTTCGATGTGCTTTCCAACAAAATCTAGTATATTGGCTTCACCCTTTCTTCCCATGGCTACCACTTTTTCCTCGAATTGGAGCTGACAGAAAAATGGTTGGAAAAAGTCATCCTTGTACTTTTAATGAAGAACTCCAACAAATGTTCATGAGTGAATGGTAAGTTGAAGTTCTTGAAAATATAAAAAACTTAAGCATAAATTCCATTTCTGAGAGTATTTTCAATAGGGATGTTTCTTCAGAAATCTGCTTGTGTTCAGACACTTAAAGCAGAGCAATGCTGTGAGAGGAAAGAGGTATTTTATTTTCCTATTTCTTATGCTTTTATACCTCTAAAAAAGCAGATCATTACTAACATAGCTTTCTGTAAAAGGTAATTCTGTAATTCTTGTGCACACTTGTAGAATATATTACTGTAACACATTCTATATATGGCTGCCCTTGAAGAGCATTTGGAAACTTTGTCTGGTGCAAAATGTGGCTATGTTTCCATAGTTTGCTTCTGGGTTCAATTCAGAATGCTACTAATGAGCTACAAGTCCTACATGGCATGGGACTGAATTATTTGAGGGTCTGCTTCTCCCCAATCACATGTAGAAGAAATTGTGACATGAGTGTCGTCACAGGCACTCGCAGCCCCTCTTGCATGAGCCTCATCGCAGGCACTTGTGGCCCCATTTGTGCAAGCATTGCCGTGAACATCACAGGCACTCGTGTGCATGCGCACATACTCTTGCCCCTCCCACAAAATCATTCCTCTTTCCACCCCTGGAAAGGTTGGGGAACTCTGTTTTACAGTCCCTACTAAGCAGTTTATAGAGTCAGCATATCAAGGTCCTCATTTTACCTCATCCAGGACCCAACAATCCAGGGCCTCATTTTACCAGGCTGAGTCAACCTTGAGCCGGTGAGACTTGAACTGCTGAACCTCTGGCAGTCAGCAGAATTAGCCTGCAATGCTGCATTCTAATCACTCCATCATAATCAGTTTCTCTATACATAGCCATTAAATTAAATTAGGCTTTTCTTTATTAGCAAACAACAATTTAAGTTAATTAAGTTATTTTCCAAATACCTATGAAATAGCTACTTAATGTTCCCCTGATGAAAATAAACTGTTTTAATTTAATGCAATAATTATTGCATTGTTCTGTGGATTACTGTTTATAGGGTTTCATTTTTCCCTATTTTTACAATAATGAAGTTGGATCAAGAAAGAGGGAAACAATGAATAGGCTTTATAGAAAATAAAAGAAGACAAAATTAGCCAGTGAATCAATTATTTTCTTCTAGCTTATTTGAATGATGTAAAAAAAGAATTGATACGTAGTTGTAGTTTTTTCAAAAATGCTGAAAATAACCCAGAATAACATGCAAAGTAGCATGAAAACTAGGTAAAAACTCTGATTAGGAGCTTCAGTGGCGCAGTGGTTAGAGTGCAATACTGCAAACTACTTTTGCTGACAGTCGGCTGCCTGCAGTTTGACAGGTCAAATCCCACCAGGCTCAAGGTTGCCTCAGCCTCCCATCCTTCCGAGGTGGGTAAAATGAGGACCCAGATTGTTGGGGGCAATAGGCTGACTGTAAACCGCTTAGAGGGGGCTGTAAAGCACTATAAAGCGGTATATAAGTGCTATTGCTATCATTTGAATGAAATAAAGGAAGAATAACACTGGAATTATGAATTCAGGTGAAATAATAGTCATATTTGCATTGTTTAGGAGTACACCAATGTGTTGGCTTAAAATAACTGGTTTAGGTTGTTTCTTTGTTCTATACCAGGAAGTTGATCATTCTGTTTGTTTTTTAATTTGTAGGTCTCTCAGTTTTACCTCTCTTTATAACTTGTTGAGAGCCAAGCTGTGTCCCTATTTCTATGTTTGCACTTATCAATTCACTGTACTGTTCCGTGCAGCAGGACTTGCTGGGAGTGATATGATCACTGCATTAATTTCTCCCACAACCAAAGGACTAAGAGAAGCCATGAAAAATGAAGGTAAAGAAAAGTTACAAATAATGTAAAAATTCCTCTTGTCCATAACCACGACATAAATCATTCTTTTTTTTTTTTCTTTTTATAGGTATTGAATTTGATTTACCATTTCAAGGAATTAGACAAAAAAGTTTCAGTGCTGCACCTTCTCCTTTAAAAACTGAAGTTGAGAAAGATACTGAAATAATGGGCAATGAAATTGAAGAGTATGTAATCTCAGATTTAGATTTTTATTTGTCACATTTACAATCATACACAGTACGATATGAAGTGAAATACTTGGGCGATCGCCCGACTTTAGGATTGTGGAAAGTATGGAGAGTAGGTTGGATAGAGAAGAGAAGGAATAAGGGATAATACAATGTCAAGATATAATGTGCATTACAGCAGCAAGTCCGTTTCATGTGTGATGGTCAGAGTGCACTGTGAGGCTGTTTTAGCCCTGGGTGTTGTCCTGGTTCAGAGATCGAATTGCTTGTGGGAAGAAGCTTCTTCTCAGTCTTTCTGTTTTGGCTTTCAGGGAGTTGAAGCGCTTTCCTGACCACATACATCATGGAGAGCAGTCCATTGTTGGGGTGGCTGTGATCTTTCACTATCTTCCTGGCTGTGGACCAGCATTGCTTGTTGTAGATAGCATGCAGTTCATGGAGTCTGGTGTGGATGATGCGCTCAGCTGAACGCACCACCCTCTGTAGGGCTCGTGTGTCCTGCATGGTGCTGTTCCCAAACCAGGTTGTGATGTTTTCCGTCAGGATGCTCTCTATGGTGCTGGAGTAGAAGTTCCTGAGTACCTTGGGGAGCAATTTAAAGTCTCTCAGACGTCGGTGCTTACTGTGGCTTAATGTGCATTTCTCTTAGAACTATTAGCTCTTGTTCAAAAATAGGTCATTTACAAGTTCTTTTATCATGTTTTGCTACACAGAGAATTGGAAATGGGTGGTGATGATGGCAGTGATGATGATGATGGGATTTTATGGCTGGTGGAATTGGGAGTTGAAGACAAAATTAAAAAACCAGACACAATTTCTACCAAGTTGTATCCTTTTAAGAGTTAAAACATTTTTCTTTAGACAGTGGTTGAATCTGCATTATATTATATGAAATCTTAGGTGATGGTAGTATCTGTATATAGAAGCACTGTAGTGGCTGTTACTCAGGTAGTCAAAATGGCAGTGATCATTTTTCAGTTGTGGCAAATGGGTTGCTTCAGTTTATCTAGGTGCTTTTTTATTTTATTTTTATTTTTAATTTCCTTCCTCAACCCTTTCCCTTAGAACCTGAAGTTCTGTGTCATAGTTATCCCATTTTTTCTATTTCTGGGAATTCATGACATAATTTTTTTGTTTTTCAATAGTAAATTATTTTTTTCTGGAAAGCTTTAAACTATGCTGCATAGTATATTTAAATAGTGTAACTATTTCTATGGAAATCTTCACTTCTAGTTTGTAGAAATATTTGGAATTCTCCTATATAGTAGCAAGCTTTGATTTTATTATCCTTGCGAGTCTCCTTCCACTACAGGCTTGCAAAGATAATAAAAGCATATTTAGAGAACATTTATTTGGCTTATTATTATGTAACTTTCCCCACAGATAACTTCATATTAATCTACAATTACTATGTGTGTATGCGCACATCTTCCTTAACTGTCTTACGTAGCTGCAAAGAAAAAAATGAGATGAAATTGGATCACAGGCCTGAATCTGTAGTGTTAGTAAAAGGGACAAATACATTCACTTTGCTGAACTTCTTGATCAATTGTAAAAGTTTAGTGGCTTCTGCAGGTCCTCAGGCTGGCATCCCTCCAACATTGCTGTCTCCAGTTGCTTTTAGAGGCGCAACAATGCAGACACTCAAGGTAATCAATTATAATTATTTGGGGTTTTAAATTGGTTTTTAAATTTTATAATTTTAATTTTAAATCAACCGCCTATTTAATTCTTTTTAATCTGTTTTTAATTGTTTAATTTATTGTTTCTGCTTTAAATGGTTGTACACCGCCCCGAGTCCCTTCTTGGGAGAGGGGCGGTATATAAATTTAAATAAATAAAAATAAAATATATATGTTGTACACAATAATTTATGCTAAATACTATGATATAGTATATGCACCGTCCAATTTTGGAGAAGAAAAGTAAGTATGGATGGATGAGATCTATCGCTCACCAGAAGCTTCTGGATTCTTGCAAAGCTTCTTGCAAAACTAAGAGATAAAGCTGATTCTCACCAATAAATACCCCTTTCTCTGCTACCCCATTCACTATCTGAAAATCTGCTTAGATTAGCTGGGAGACCTTTCAGAATTCTGAGAGGGAGCAGAAAGGGAATAAAGGGAAGAATAAGCAAATACCGGTTTCCTCCAAACTGTTTTGTAAAATGCTCTCTTTGAAAGCTGGCATTAGGAAAATGCAGGATCCAAATAATTATAACCCTTAGAAAGTGTACATTCTATTAATAGAATAATATTGGTCCAAGTTGCTAATATAATGTCGGCCTTGCCTAGTACTATCGGTTGGAATTTTTAATGGTTTTTAATTGGTTTTATTGGCCGGTAATTTTAAATTGTTATTTTCAATATTTCCAATTTGGTTTTAATTGGCCACTTTAATTTATTTTTAACTGTATTTTAATTAATTTTTATATTTTGTGTTTTAAATGGCTGCGCACCGCCCAGTCCTTCAGGAGAGGGGGCAGTATAGAAATGTTATTAAATTAAATAATGTACGTTTTGCACTATTCAAGACTTTCCAGTTCTTAATTCAAGATAAGAAATTAATTTAAACAGGAGCTCCTCACTTAACAATCATTCATTCAGCAATTGGTTGGTTATGACATTACTGACAATTGGCAATTTACGAATTTACGAGCAGTCCTCAAAATTGCAGCCCTTACAGAACTATGGTCACATGGTTGCAATTTGTGTGCTTGGTGATCAGCCTTCACAATATGGCAGTGTACTGCAGTCACATGATCGCTACATACAATTTTCCATGCTGCCTCCCCACAAAATCAGTAGGAAAGATGGCAGGAAGCCTCAAACCTTTGGAAATGTCCAGGCTGTCCTTTTTCCAGGTGTCCTTGTTTTTCATTGTCAGTCTGCTGATGGTCCAAATGAAGCAGCAGAGGATTAGAAGGCAGTGGAGAGAGAGATTGGGGGTGGGGGTATCACTATCCTACCTAGCTACTCTTGCTTCTTTACATGCTGCCATCCCAAGACCCTGCCTGGAATTAAGCTTATTGCTATGGGTAAGTGTATTGGAGAGGTGCACAAGACTTTCAGGATCTGTGTCACTCTGGAAAGTACTACATGTACTTGTGGCCATCTGGATTGGGATTCATGCCCCAAACCCCCACTCTGGGGCCACACAATGCAAGCGGGAGTGCCTGTCTGCAGCCCTGGTTTGCTCACCTCCAAAATGCAGCCTGCATTCCTCTGAGCTTACCTGGGAGTTGATGAAGAGAAGTTTCTTCCAAAGAAGGGCTTTCTGTTGTTTAATGATGACAACTGGAATTGCTGTAACTGCCATTGTAACTCGCAGTCAGGTGATTTTTGACCAGGTCTGTTAGCAATTGAGTTTTGCCAAACCCAATTACTACCAGTATCATTAAGCAAGGATCACAGTTATTTGCCATTAAATGGCAAGTTGTCCTCTACTCACTTGGCAATGTTTCAAACAGTTACTGAAATTATCTGTTTATTCAAGTCCCTACACTTTATATAAAGTTGCAGGGTTTTTTATAATTTAAAAGGAACTTTGTGTTTTCCAGTACCAATTTGAAAGATGCAGACCTTAAATGTAAATATATTTATTTTTCACATTTTTGAACCACCCATCTCTATTGGACTGGACTCTAGTTGCTTGGTGACTTGGCTTTTATATATTGTTTTCTGCTATTGCTCATCCACGTTACTTTAATTGGTATGCTCAGGTGTAGACTGCTGATATTTTTGGTGTAGCTTGTAACCATGCCTGGCTTTAACCACCTTTGAGCACAGAGCTTTTTACCATGTCTCAAATATCAATTGCCCATGGTGAATAATACTCCTTTGGTAATAGGAGCAAGTATAAATTGCAATTAAGGGTTTTTTCTTCCTCTTTCCTAGGCCCGAAGTATAAATGTGAGAACACAAGCCCATTCGCGTTATAAAGATCTATTTAGCTTGGAGATTGTGGGCCCTATTATGCCCCATTGTCTCCATTCTTTGTCCATGCTACTGAAATCTGCTCAAAATGGAACTTTCTCAGCTGTGTGTTATACTCATGAACCAACAGCTGTGTTCAACACAGGTATCAGCAACAAACAGCATATGAAGGTAAACAAAAAATACAACTAGTAAATAACTACGTTTCCCTCAATTTAAGATTTATTCACTGCAGGACAGAGAAAAAAACTATATTGTTAGTATACTAGACTAACAATATAACTGGTTGTAATAAAAAGGTCATAAACTGTTCATACTTCATCATATGAAACAATATGGTTAAAATGTGTATTTTTCCCATAGATTTGTATATTTTCAATATAAAGCCACAGATTGGGGATTGCCTTTTCATTGTACTATATACAAACTTCTGATATCTGACCTTTAAACAGGCTGTTTTGTTTATTCCATTGTTAATTGTTTATCCTATTTTTCACAGGAATCTTGTATCAAAGGACTTTCCAATTGTGGATTGCATCCTAACACTTTAAGTCAACTTGCTCTTAATTCAACACTAGGAAAATCTTCAATACGGCTCCTAGAAATGAATGATTACCTCTACACGTGGAAAACCTAAGCAACTAAATAATTAAAAATGGCTTACTGGGAGCACTTCCTTGTGCACAATGATCAATTTTATTCATTAATAGACTTTTGTATATAGTCCTTATATAACCACTTTGTATATTTTTCTTGTAATATCTGAAGTATACATTTTAAATTAAAGAATTTGACATAATTGTGTGGAATTATGTCATCTAAGGAAGACAGCTGGGTAAGGAAAAAATGTTGCAATACTCCCTTCTACTGTCGATGGCTTTTTCCTTTATTATATGTCACACATTTTAATACAAATGCTGAGGCTTTCAGAGCATCCATACTTCATTATGCATTATACTAATAGTAGTTTTAACCAGTTTACCCTTCAGTAGGTGGCTACTATTAAATGGAATAGAAAGGCACCACAGCTTGCAGCATTATTTTAGAAATAAAGATAGTAAAAAATGATAATTTCATATTTTAAGCAGTACTGCCAAAAATCTCTGGGATGGAAAGGCTTTTTAAAAAAAAAACATTTACATGTTCTTGCAGTATCTTGAAAGAGCTGTGAACAAAACACAGAATTTGTTCAGTAAAGTAGACAATGTCCAAATAAGCAAGGCGTGTCATGACTCTGGGCTAAGATTAAAGTATTCCTAATATTTGCAGTTCAGAGGTAGACTGAACTGGTTTCTTTATGTATGTTCCTGGTCACACTACCTATGGAGGAATTCAGGTTCTCAACTAGCAAAAAGCTATACAATAATTCTGTTAGTAGCTATCGGTTGCATAGTAATTCAGAATTATTTGGTGAGGTGTAGCATCCAAACTAATTTCTTTATTCATTTTGAGATTAAATAGTGGGAAACTAATCTTCAAATGTGACTATCTGATAGATATAGTGAGAAATATAGTCATGATTTCACCTTCTGCCATATAGTATCAACTTTTTAATTAAAGGCCAACAAGAAAATAGTTCCAACTTGCTTTTTGAGCCATATGTTTTTGGAAATATTCCCAATCTGAATAATTAATAGTATTCTTTAAGTTTAAAAAATCCTATTAAATTATAACGCCTAAATTACTTAAGTTTTTATATTTCATATTATAACAAAATTGTAAATCACTACTAATGACTTGTTCCAGTAATCAAAATTTACATTATAATATTTGTTGCTGGTAAATAAAATGAAGTTATACAGCTTTATTCGACCAAGCGGAATACAACAACAATAGCATCATACATCTTCATCCAATTATCGCTGAATTATTTGTTTACTACAAATGTGTATAATCAACACCGGGTATTGTGTATGAAATTACAATTTCCTGCTTCTTTTACGAAAACATGCAGACATTTCATGTTGCAATTCTCATGAGTTCTGACTTACGTTCCTTTGCATTTGTATTCATTGTTCTTATACAATCATTTTTATATGACATTCTGATAGAGAAATAATGGATAACTATCTAGCAAAGTTGTTGGATTTTGCTTTGATTAAAAATTATTGAATTTTTGGGTCCAATAATTATCTAGTAGTTGTAGGCTTAAAAGACTACATAGTTTAAAATAAGCATAACTGAACTTTTTCCAAAACTATGGAAACTGCATCATACTACAAAATTGTAAACTACCGTATTTATATTGAAGATAAAGCTAAAATAGTAAAGCAAATTACAGATACTTTCAGACTCACATTAGATGTTTAGTAATTTAAGAAATGGTGGCATGACTGAGATCAATAATATACATAACTAAATGAATTAAATATATTTGCAGGTACAAAAGAAAAGCCTGAAGGTGTCTGTACAGTTTTTACAATGAGATGCTGATGTATTTACAAAAGCAGAACAAAATACCTGTTATACAGAATAGAAATGTTTTGAAATGTTAAAAACAATAGTTTAGATGTGTGAGGCACTCCTGAAGTTGGTGGTGTTTGCCAAGAGCTCCTTTGGTACTAGTCCCAATGCTTGGAGAGCCACAGTGGCTGCTGTGGCTTTAGCATGCTTCTTGTTTGGGCTAACAAAAGTAGGTTTATGTTCAACTCCATTGACCATCACCTATAAAGCAACAAAGAAAGGAAGAAAATAATACTTTCAAACCTGAATATATCTTTTTTTCCCTTAAAAAAAAATAGGAACGCCACCCTATTCTTTACAATATTCAGATGTCATCTACAGATGTATGGCATATTTTGGGGGAAAAGAATGCCAATTTATTTATTTTTGAGTGAGGTTCATTGGCCACCCAAACACAAATAAAAATGAATAGCTTTGAAGCAATAAGCATCCAAGAGTTTTCACTGGCAGAATGACTTCATTTGAGTAGTTTTCTTCAATTAGGAAGGAACTCTTGGACCAAAACCTTTCTATTTAGATGGCGAAATTCAATCTACCTGATGTCTCTATGCATACATTTTTCATCTGAACCTAGTTTGAAAAATTAAAGGAAGATAAACTGTTCGGGATTATTTCTTGCTAAATTGCTGAGGTAACTTATGGCAATTGTTCTGTATTATGACTATATTCTTACTTTCTGCATCCAGTGAATGGCAAATCAAAGAAATAATACTCTAAACTTAGGAAGCCTGTAAGGGACTCTGGATTCTAACATCACAAAAGTAAAGACCCATCCATGGGATTGGACCCCTTAATGTATTTTACTTTTCATGTATTATAAATGCAGGCTGCACATAATATTCCAACTAGTTTTCACAAAATTAAGGATCAAGTCAGCACTTTTATATATGTTATAATAATTAAAATTTACCTTAAACAGGAAATGTTTGCGATATTCAGGACGATTATCATTCACCAGTACAAATACAGGTGGAGACCATCTTCTTTTATTACAGACTTCCAGCAAAGCTGATACTGGATGTTTGCCTTATCAAGAAAAAAAACATTTTAAAAAATCTTCCAGGTATAAGGAAGACTGCTATTATTTTTATACAAACTTTTTTTTTTTTAATTCTAACCAGGACAACTGTTGGGACAATCATTTTTGTCCTCAGATGCAAAGCCCTTATCTGTTATCCCAAGTCTTACCTGAAAGATCTTTCACTGTACTAAAAGGTCCGTGTCTCTTTTGTGTTTTCTCTCCCACAGCAACTAAGCCTTAGGGGGGGAAAAATAGAATTAAATTTGTTGTGCTCATTTCTTTCCTAACGCGCTTGATATTTAGTAACATTTCTATATTAGGATCACACTTTTTAAATGAAGTGTAAATGGAGAAACACTACTAACACTTGCAAAATGAAAAATGCCATTTCCAATCATCACCCACAGTTTAACCAATAAAGTTAAATCACCATAATGCAATGCCTTACCATTTTTTCCCATATGCAAGTAATTTTAATTTCCATTAAGCTTGTGATTCATTAACAATTATCCATAGTGCATTCTTGCATGACCTGTAGCTCAAGAGATTCCTTTTCTGGAATCTACTTTTGTTCATCTGCTTAACATACCACAATGTCTGAGTGCAGAAACATAAAACTTGGTATATTTAATGTATCTTCTGATTCCAAAACTATGCTTAAAATACTATTTGTGTATGTATGCCTATATACAGTATGTATAGTCAAAAGATATATTATCTGAATATTTAGTATTTCAAAGGCAGCTTAGGTTTTTAGTAAAATATGACAAGCCAAAACCAAAAAAATTAAAATTTGAAATTAAATTATGAAATTACAGTGTTACCTTGCTACTCATCATTAATTGGTTCCAGTAGGCAGGATGAGTACCAAAAATGAATACCAAAAAAATGTTTCCCATAAGGAATAATGTAGTGGGTCACAAGAGTGCCAACAATGACAAGTTCTAGCAGCCATGGTGGCGCAGTGGTCAGAATGCAGTATTGCAGGCTACTTCTGATGACCGTCAGCAGTTCAAGTCTCACTGGCTCAAGGTTGACTAAGCCTTCCATCCTTCCAAAGTTGGTAAATGAGGGCCCAGATTGTTGGGGCTGTAAACTACATAGAGGAGGCTATAAAGCACTCTATAGTGAGTGCAGGGGTCGGGAACCTTTTTGACTCAGAGAGCCATGAAAGCAAAATATTTGGAAATTTATTTCAGTAAGAGCCACATATTCAGTAAGACCCATCACTCTTGAAGGGAATCCCTTTTTCCGCAGGCTGCTCCATCCCCCCCCCGCTTTTAACGTTCCACAGCAGCGCGTGGAATTATTAACCATTCTAATTGATTCCTTCATGATCTCGCTCTCTCTCCCTCACACTCACACACACACGCACGCTCGTGGGCCTTTCCTCCTCGTCCTCTCACTGAGGGGAGGAAGAAAACGGGGAATCCTTCGACTCCCAGCGCTCTCAGCCCGTCCAGCCAGAACGTGGCCTCGCTCCCTCACAGGATGCCTCCCTTTAGGGTTGGCTGGCGCGCACGCGCACTGAATCTGTCCCTACCACCCCACTTTCTCCTCCCTTTCCACCACCCCCGTCACCGTCTCTAGCACCTATTTCCTATTGGTGGAGAGCACCTTGAGGGGAATGGTGGGGGCAAGCCTAAGAGAGGGGAAAAAAAAAAAACCTCCCTCTATCGATGGATTATGTTTTTTATGCGAGCCAGATGAAATTCTTAAAAGAGCCACACCTGGCTCGCGAGCCATAGGTTCCCAACCCGCTATAGTGGTATCTAAGTCCAAGTGCTATTGTTAAGTACCAAACAGTGAGTACCGGGGCAAAAACTTTCACGTCAAAACACATTGAGTACCAAATTTGATGAGTTTCAACGCAATTGAGTACCAAGGTATCATTGTACTTTATGAATAAAATTATTGAGATCATAACATACATCACTTATAAAGCCTACACAATTCAGGGCCAGTTAAATGTTGGGCTTCTTATCTCCAATTGTCTCTGCTTTCCCCACTAAAAGCAGCAGGATTGCTCCAAGTCCCTTCTATTCAACAGTATTATCCTGCAGGACCTAATAATTGTACCTTGTTCCTGAGCCTGTCCTATGGAATAGCACACCAAATCACCCAAATTCTGTTGGCCTTCAGCAAAGGATGAATGACTTGAATATTCCCATTAGCACTTGGGCCAGGAGGTTAGGCAAGGTGCAGTGATTGTTCTGCTTGAAGCAGAATGTTTTTTCCCTACTCTAGGTATGTGTATAGAATGGTCTAACACCATATACGCACAATGCGTGTGTGTGTGTGTGTGATTACTAGAAATATAAAAATGTGAGAACACTAAAAGCATAGAAAAATGTATACATTTGTAAAATCATAAAATTAGGAGAGTTTCTATATACATTAATTGTAGCTAAAATAAAATTTTACAATATTTCTTGAAATCTTAGGTTTCTGGTCATACACACAAATATCTATCTTCGAGTAGGCAAGAATCCCTGGTCTCCTATACCAATGGTGTTGTAGGCACCACAGTAATTGTCAGTAGACTAATATAGGACACTACCTGTAACCTACATGCCCTTTTTATGGCTTGTCATATATGCACTCTCAAACTGAGTTCAGCCAATCCATCCAGTTCATGCTTCCTAAACAGAGAAAGTTCTCCTACCCCAATGTAAGAACTGGGAACAGAGGACCAGGAATATTTGTGTGTGTGTGTGCTCCCCAGGCAAATCTTTATCCCTGTAAATTTGGATGGCATTCTGCTGGATGGGTTTTAGAAATGTTGTTTCAAAGAGCAGTTGACTGTTCATATTAGTATTATAGACTGAACTGGACACTCACCTTTCCGATCTGTTTTAAAATCAACTAAAATAGGCTCCTTGTTTCCTTCTTTGTTTTTTCCCAAGCCCTCTCCTTCTCTCCATCCCATCTTTCTCATGAGTTGGGCTCCCATTCCTCCACTAACAGGGGCAGCTCTGAGAAACTGATCCTACCCAAGCGGGGAAAAAAGGGAAAAAAAACACCTTTGTTTAACACACTTTTAGAAAAATTGTAGACCTTTCTAATAATTTCAGTTCATTTGTTTCAATTTATTTTTCAGTTACAATTCAACGCGGATTTCAAAATATATGCATATCCTTTTGCATTCATCTAGAAAACTTCAATGGATTGTTTCAAATTAAAAGTACAATTAAAACAAGCAAAAACTTATTTGTATAGATATACTACTTACTGAGTAAAACATACTCCTTTACCAATTACTTTTTCAGAAACAATCTGGGCCTTTGAAAACCAATTCCCTCATAAAACTCCTCATGCATGATAGAAGCATCTTTAAAAGAAAAAAGCTTAGCCATACAGTCGCACAGGACAAATGTTTTGAAAACCTTAAAAATCATACTATTAGTGAGAGTATATCAACTGTACTAAAAATGCTTTCTGTTTTATAGTTCTTTAAAAACTCCTTAAACGTTTACGTACCTAGGCCTCGATGGCTGCAGTGTTGTGAATAGTAGGGCTGGCATTGACCGTGGCAAGAAGGCAGCTACAAGGCAGATTTGGCCCTGAAACAAGTTTCCATATAGAGGGGTGAAAGTTCACAGGCTATTCTGTGAACTATCATCTCTCTTTCTGCCCCACCCAAGGACCCAACACAACAAACTGCTTGTGTAGATGTATGTATATATACACACAAACACATAAGTACATACATATATTTATGTGTCTGTGCGTGTAGTATTATCACATCATTTTTAAAACTTAACATACCATAGAAACCCCTCTGCTTTCAGTCTACATTTCAATGACTGAAAATAGGCACTGAAAGCGAACTGAGTGTACAGTAAATAGGTTTTTTCTTCAGCACAGAAAAATCATGACATACGCGCACACACTGCAATACTAATCTCTGTATTCCTGTTAAGAAAGCAAACTATAGTGATTCCAATAACATATGTAATATGAGTTCCTCAAGTATTAAATCAGCCCATATAATACAATTAAATAGATGTCTGTATTCCATGCAAATGAACATTACTTTGGAAAAAGTGTTCTTATGTAAGAAAAGGCTAAATGAGGCAGACATTTACCTCTCACAGAAACAGTTTGACTGGTGCAAGCCATGCAGTTTGTGTACACAGAAACATGTTAGCTGATGCCAGTTACCAACTGCTTCGAGTTGATACACCTCTAGAATGGCTTTTACTTACTTCCATTTTCATCCTCCCCTCTCCTTTCCACGAACCTCTCATTAGAAAAGGGCAACCATGCAGAGTATGATACAAACCCCAGTCAATGTCACCCAGGGCTCCGACTCCTCTTTTGTACCTGCTTTGCAATGATAGAATGTTCATCAACAATGTCTGTTTCATCACCAATGTGTATCCAGTTCACAAAAATGCCAGGGACCTATTGTTTCAGGAAGGTCTTTGAGGTTGCAATAATTTATCAGACACTGCCCTAATTATTGGGGGGAAAATAAAAAGAAGCCTTTTTTGTTTGAAACGCAGGTGAGCACGATCCTAAGTAGTCTTTTTTTTCCTACGAAGGTGAAATATAACTTGGAGAGTTTAAAAAAATAAAAAACCCTGAAGTACAGTACATTTTTGAAGAAGTCTTGTTTTCTAATTGTGCATCAAGTTGATTATAACACTATGTTCATAGGTTATCCGGTTGTAGAATTCAATGATAGAACCCAAAGGAAAATGTCCCAGAGTCCAGTGGAAAAAACAGTTTTTGTCTAAAATCCCCAAATCCTTTTTATCTGTAAATATTTAATTAGGTGCTGAAGTTTTATGGTTTCTAGGGGGAAATCTTAATATTTCTTCTATTGTTCTTGGATTGCACATTACAACTCCTTGTCAAACACTCCAGGCATTTTAATTCATGAGGTATAGAGCCTTTATACAAGCCTTTATAACCCTGCAAGTTACATCTAACAGTAGTTGATGTCAAATACAACAGTACTCTTCATCTACATGAGAAAATTATATAAGCTATTTCTGGCCTCACACCCTCCAGGTACTTTAAACAAGGCCTATCCCAGCTTGCACGTATTTTGCTCTGGAAACCACTTGTCTAGTAAAAACTAGCTAAAATGAAATGTCTGTTAAGTATATACATGTAATATGATATTTTATTTACAAATCACTATCAGAAAGTTGAACAAGTACTTGAAATAACATTACATGGTGATTATGTTATTTCACAGTACGGAGGCACTAAATCTACAATACTATTAATATATTTTCCAGTACAAAATCAAGACTGGTTATTACTGAAATAGACAACTATAAAGTCAATAAATGATATGGGAAGCATGTAAAAGTTTTTCAATTTTGAATTGTTTTGCTCTGATTCTATATTGCTTCTCTGGCAGTTTGTCATTTGTGATTCTTTAAATCTCCCTATATTAAACAAGACTTAGTGAAGTAGTAAATTTCTTGTCACTAGCTAGGGGAAGCCATTTCTTCTTCCTATTTAAAAAAAAGGCTAACAGATCTACAATCAGTTTACAGGACAAGCAAATGAAATCTAATAAAAGCACCTAGCAGTAAGAACGCCTGATAGAGGAAGTATTCAACACCACTGCAATGGGGAAAAAAATGATATTCAAACTGGTGCAGGGATAGTTAGGAACGAAAGAGGTAAGAAAGCACAATTTACCAGATTCATTCAATGCCAAGAAAAGCCCACACAAATGGGAACGCCAAGACCCAATCCTGGGTGCAAGGGTGAATACCTATAAGAAAAACACAGAACGGACTACAGTGAGCAGACCATGTCTGCCACTGACTATTTCTGCAAAGTTTGTAATTACTTCAGAAATGAAACTTCACTTAAACCAACGTTAAGTATTTAAAGAATATTGTACCAAATCAATATTTCTCACATACAGTAAACAACATTTCTTATGGCCATATGTAAGAGACAGTGGTGGTTCATGATTTTTACTTCTAAATGGACACAAACATGATTGGGGAATGGGGATAGTGAAGTTGCCAGAGTTGCCTTTACATCTATACTTATAGCTATGAAGTAACAGCATTATGCTAAAGAAGGAGCAATAGTCAAATGAGGAAAACAAAGTAATGTGGATGGACACTGCAGCTAAACTGAGTATCGCAAAAACTCACACTCACTGCTGAAACTGCTGTGTGTGCTATGTATGTGCATAGTATTTTATTACATTTGAAATGCAGAATATCAAGGCTACTAAGATGATATCGGACCACAATAATATAGAAAAAGGAATTGCAAATGGAGCTAAAATTCTGATTTCCAATTACTGTAAATATATCTAACTCCATTCTCTTATCTGGATTCAGGGCAGACAATCCATTTTTTTCTAATCTGCATTCTGTAGCCACAGTGTCCACAACATCAGGAATATATCATTGAAAATGCTTCCAGAGTGCTAAAAGGCAGCTCATGTGCTTCTAAGTTTTTTTCTACAGAGATAAGAAGCCTTGCTCCAAAGCATATTAATGACAGAAATCAGATCATTACTTCATGACAGAACATATTAACCCTTAGATGAAATCTCTAATTATGTTGTCTGATTTTAAGTTGCAGATAAAATAAAGTGTATTTTATTATTATACTGATCTAATATAGCAGTATCATCAGACGTTGGTTTGAGCTCCTAAGGAGGTCCAAAATCAGCAATATTCCAACCTTTGAAAATCAAGAGAAATCTTGATTCTTAAGTGCCCCCTCCCCAATTGTTTTGTTATTACACAAATGCTTACTTTGTTGGAGGATCTTGCATTGCTTTCAGGAGAGAGTAATATTGGCAGGCACTGATTTCTGAAGTAAGGGAAGATTATTATTATAGCATACCATTATGCTTTCTCCTATACATTTTTCACCTGGGAACTCCTGGTCGGGTTTCCTGTTCGATGTAGTAATCGTGTAAGATCAGCGCTGTCAGTCCCTCCAGATGAAATCTAGATCCTCCTGAAGGGGGACAGAGTACTGGGACAGGGGAAGCTTCAGAAGAGCACAGCATTCAGAATATCCAAGGAACTCAACTTCCAAAAAACTCGCTTTATTCAACTTCAGCACTCAACCTATTAATAATTCTTTAAAACCCCGATCGCTACCAGTTCTCCTAGATCTATTGTGCTTATCCAAGTTTCCTTCACAAGAACAGTATCATTTTCTTGGTTGGTAAAAAAGTAAATCAACTTGTTGTATTCCGACTTTGCTTTTTGGAGTACGAAATAATTGACAATATGAATTTGTTATCATTATAAAGTAAAAGACTATTTTTGATAGTAATATATGGGACACTGTCTGAAAATCAAGCGAGATTTAGTTTCATTTGTTATTAAGGCTGTGCTCCTAAACAAGCTTAAGTATTGAGTGAATCTGAAAAATATGGTGGAATATGGACTGCTATTTGAGATACCAATCTCTACTGGGCAATTAATATTGTTTTCTTTCTATTTTGGCCTAATATTTGACAAATACCCGCTTCAAGAAATCACCATATATGTGATTCAAAAAAACAAATACAGTAAGCCTAAAAAGAAATGTGTTGCACATGTACTGTGAAGAATTTAATATTTTTGTATTTGTGAACTGATTACATCATTGATGATAATGCAAACAGACTAAAGTTGTTCTTTCTTCAAAAATATCAAAAACCCTAATACCCAAACATTTTAAATTACACTGCTTACAATTCAAGCAAATAAAAACACTAATTGCTTTAAAAGTGGTTTGCTTTCTACAACATAAAGCACATTAACAAACATAGCACTCTGCAGATCCTTCTATTTGTTTTTAAGTGATAAATTTCAATGTAAGGTTTTTTAAAAGCTTGATACAATGTAGATTTAACATTTCATTTCTCAGAAAAATTACCAATAATTTACTCCAGTCAACTGATACATCCAATGACTGTTCTTTTAAGAAAATGGTGAATATTTATTATGTGTAGTAATAGTGAATTAATTTGCTTTTATATGATTTCACTTGCAAAGAAATTAATAGCCTGATCATATGCAACATTCAAGTCCTACTGAGTGGCAATGGTCTTATTTTCAAGAAAGAACACTTATCATGGCAAATGAACTTAAATGCTGTAAGAAAGACTTTTTATTCAGTTATTATGTATGCATATAGGCTGTATATAACATTTTGTACAGATTTTGCCATCTTTCTTACTTCATTCAAGAAACCAACATTTTCTGGGAATACATTGAAAATTCTCACATGAAGAATATTTAGGGATGTTTATACACTCAACAAAATCTAAAAATTACTGCTTCAAGGTGCTTTTGATTTGTCTATTCATTAGGAAAAAATCATCATTCTTACAAGGATTCAGCTCCGATAACATAGAGTAATTTCATATATATATATATATACATAC
>JAEANM010004589.1:0-20595 GCA_017656035.1 Myanophis thanlyinensis
TTCAGATTTCAAAACATTTTGACCTGGTATGAGAAAGTTGACTTTGGAATGACTTATTAAAAGGATACTATAAGCAATATATAGTATATAGAATGCTAGTGTTTATTCCAGAATATATTTTCAGCAGTATTTTCTTCAATATAGATTTTAATGCATGTTACAGGCTAGTTCAGAAAAAAAAACCTCTGGGTGGCCTCATTTTATATGACTCTGGGCCAGTCACTCTATCTCAGCCCAACCCACCTCACAAGGTTGTTGTTGTAGAAAAAATAGGAAGAGGGAGATGTGTTCGATATGTTTGCCACCTTGAGTTATTTATAAAATATAATAAAGATGGGATATAAATTAAATAAATTGGGCTGGTGGATGCAGCTAAAGGATTTTATTGGTTGCTTAATCCTGTATTTTACCACCACAAAGGCCAAATTAGCTGGAAGGCCAAACTGTTTTTTCTTTTCTGTCCTCTGATGAATGGTACTTAGCAGCATCCCATTCTGATCTTAGAGAAAATCTATAACCATTCTAACTAGTACCAGCCACTAATACTTCTATCTTCCACAAATTTCCCCAACCTTCTTCAGATGTGAATTAAATTAGCATTTTCACCACAGGCCGTGGCAGAAAGTTTCATATAAGTATATATAACAAATAATTAAATTAAGGGCATATCTAAAGATAGGAAATGGAACCAATTCATAAAGTTATTAGTACTACTAGAGTCTTAGGCATTGAAAAATCAAAAGAAAAGATCCGAAAGAAAATACATCAAGGATGGCACAAGAATTTGCCAGATGTTTTGGTTCATGGTAATATTCTATCTCTGTGGGATTTTTTTCTTATGCACCAATACAAGTGCTATTTAAATTAATACATACTCTAAAATTAATCTTAGCTTATATCAATGTCCCATTTCTTATTTCTGTTATCTAAGAAAGAACCTATGGAATAATTGCCTGTTTTACAGTTTCATAAAATAGCCTATTGAATACTGAACATTTATTTATCAATTCTGAAACCACGACAGCATGTAGCTTCCAACCTGGTGTATCCAGATAGCTCAGGGATTGGAGTATAAATCCCTTAGCATTGGCTATGTTGGTTGGCACTGACAAGAATTAACATCCAGCACATCATCTGGCTTCTGGTTGCCTAGTCCTATTCTAAAAGTGAGCCAGGAAGCAGATTTTGGTACTCTAGGTGGTTATGATTCTCCTTTGCTGAACATCCAGCACTGATAAACAACCTGGAGAACTTGGAAACATGATCATTATTTTAGTATTCTACTGAATCCTAATGAAGATGCTAACTGCAAAGGACTTTAGAATCAGAAATGATTTTTTTTAACCATTTAAAAAAGAATTTAAAGGACATTTTGGAGCAGGGTAATCCTTCAACACTAGGGCTACTGCACGTCACTTTTTGATCCTCGGGGCTGGTAAACTGAAGGCAACTTCCAGATAAACATCGCCAAAGATCAGACATTTAAATCATAACAATGGTTGAAACAAACTAAACCTAATGGGCTCGTTTAATTGAAAACGTAGCACTTTGGTTTATTTGGTAAACAAGCAACCCGCCCTTAGTGTTTTGTGTGAACGCAGCTAAACTGTGACTTTACCCACTAAATTCTCCCGGGTAAAATTCTCACCTGACCCGCTTCTGATGTACCAAAAGTACCCGCTAGCCCGCGGCGGCAGCAGAAAACCCCCAAATGCAACATCTCTCCGGGTGCCTTTAGACAACTCCGTCTCTTTCGCCGCTTGCCGGGAGTGACGCCTCCCTCGCCCAATAGGAATCTCGATACTGCCCTAACTTCCGATAGAAGTGGCGAATTCCGCCAATCGGAGAGCGCTAGTGGACGGGGAAATTTCCCCCCCTACACACACACCCGGAAGGAGGCGGGGAATAGAGTGCGTACGCAAGGGAAGACTGAACTGGGAAGCGACTTCAGCACGTGGGTTTGTTTGTCAGAAGCAGCGATGGGCAAAAAGGAGAAGGTAGTTGCTGCTCCGCGGAAGGGGCTTCTGCCCCGTGGTAGGTCTGTATCTATCCGGTGAGCTGGGGTTTTTGTGTGTGCGTGTGTGCAATTTAAAGCGCTTTGCTTATTCTGTGTCCGTGACAGGTAAAAACAACCCTGTAAGGTTGATCTGTTTTATTACCATCTTAACCTATCACTCAGTCATAGCAATCATGTTTGGGGCTGACCAGTGAATGTAGAACTAATTGGGATTTTGACTGCTGCTGATTCTGCACGTGCTTATTTTTTGCTTCCCACTCCACTCTCTCTTGGCCCAACCCACCTTATCCGGTTGTTGGAGCGAAAATAGGAGACGGGGACACACACACACACACACTTTGTACCCTTTGCCTGAATGCAAGAACTGGAGAGAACCCAAAACAGGCAGAGTAAAAGAAAATGAAGAAACTAAAAGAGCTCTGGAAGTTTAAAATGTACTACATAACAACCCAGACTCAACAATTGTCGATAAGAAAGACAAAAAAAAAAGTCTGGATAAGTATGTGTTGGCAGTACCTAGAGGCAGCAGAAAAGAAACAACTGGAGAAAAATCACAAAATAAGACCTGCAAATAGAAGTGGAATGACTGTGGCAAAAGAAAGCAAAGATAATACAAATAGTAATAGGTGCCTTGGATGCAATTCCAAAACACATGGAGCATCCCTGGAACACATTGGCATTGACAAAATCCCCATCAGTCGATTTCACAAAGACAGCTTTAATTAGAACAGCCTACATCCTGGGACGATACCTTTAACACTATCAAGCAATAACATCTCCCACTTCCTTGGGAAAGACTCAATAGTTGAATAAATGTGCCAAATCCCATCCAAACATCTGGCAGACTATGCAACCAATCATAATAAAACCTTTTCCTTATTAGCATTTTTCATCTTTCAAATGGCCATAATGCCTGAGAATTCTGGGAACTGAAGTCTATCGTAATCTATGGAAGGTTGCTATAATTTATCCTACTTACTGGTCAACAGTATTAAGATTGCTATATATTATATCTCTTTTCCCAACACCAACAGTAGAAATGCTTACGTATTTCTTTAGTTCTATGCTGGAGGAGGGATTCAATTTAGAGTGTGGCTCATTATGTAACTGTTACGATACCAGAGATCAAATAAATGTACTACTACATGCCTTTCAGATACCTGTGATAGACCTGTTGTGAAAATGTGGAGTACTGAATTAGATTGTAAGCAGTAGCAACAATATATCGTATTGATGACATATTCTTTGTTCTTTCTTTGTGGAGAAAAATATGTTATCAACATTTTTTTAAAGTTATGGTAGATGCTTTTGTACTAAGGATGTGGAGAGCACCTGAAAGGCAATGTAGGAAGAACACCTCTGATGAACACTGAAAGATCATTTTAAATATAGGGCTGGCTATGGTACTAATTGAGACTAATATAGGTGCTTCCAGCATAATCTCATTCATTTTGCTGAATGAGGATGTTGAAATTCCATTACAGAGCAAGATTCGAAAATGTGAGACAAATGCTTGCTTCTGTCATAAAGAGGTTCTTTCAACTCACCTAAGTTAGGTTGTGTAAGTTTATAGACAACAACAACAATGTTAGCCTTACCAACATTTCTCTCTCGTTTTAATTTTAGCCATATGAAGAAAAAAGCGAATTCAAAACCAGATTGCCTGAATGAGCAAGAAATTCCATATCGGTTGCGGGAAATCATGAGGAGCAGGGAAGAACTAAAAAACCCCACTCGCAAGAAGAAGAAGAAGAAAGCTGGTAAAAAGCAACTTTATGATTTGATATTCAGTATATGTTCCAGCAACTAGCCAGAAATTCTTGAGAAGTGTCATCTTGACAACTCTCCTGGATAGTACTAGTTTGAGGCAGTCTGCCTTATAAGGATTTTTTTTTTAAATCAGAAGGATGGAAGACTGGGATCCCAGAGCTGCATGGGATCCTCACTCTCCTTTTTGGTCCTTCCCCCTAAACTCTCTGTTATGGCACTGAAAATTAGTGGAACAATTTCTCAATGTTTTGGAAAAGAAAATACAGAGAAACTCTAGGATGTGCCCCAACATAGCTTAAAGTAGTTTTAAAAACAAGTAAAACCCCCATTTTGGATTGGTTGGAAGATGGGCAGTTACGGGTAAATGTTTTAAATAAAGGAACACATTTCCTGCAGAGAAAGAAAACACTTGAGTAATTTAAGCAAAAATATTGACTTAAACCACACATTTTATTTAGCCTGTCCAATTTACTTCAGACCTTGCCATCAACCCTCTAAATAAATAATAAAGAGGACCTTGCCATCAACCCTCTAAATAAATAATAAAGAGGCTGCTTATCATCAAAACCTAAGCCTAATAAATTAGATAAATAAACCCACTCCTGTTTTATAGCAGTGTTACATGCATACAAACATGCTATATTGGTATACTGTAGAGTTGCAACTCTTAAGTTTACGTGGAGGGAATACAGGTTACAGAGTAAATGCAGACAATACTTTTGTAAATGCGTTTTCTTTTGTGACCAACATTTCAGATACGTCCTTATGGCTGGGATCTCCAAGTGCTTGCTGTAAGTTCTCTAGTACCCGACAGTACAGTGCTAATTATCTAATTAATAAGTTCAATATTATATTTGGTTGCTCTCTAATATTGCACATGGGTCATAAAATAAGCTAGAGAAATCCAAGATGGCTTGTTAATAGCAGAATAACTTTTTCCTACAGATCCTACAAAATTGCTTTTAAATATCAGGTTACTTCATTGTCAGATAACTTTTATTTGCTCAGCTAGGGATCGCTATTTTGCAGAATGACTAAGTTAGAGCTCTATCTGTTTACTACAATGTCCATGAAAGTTGTTGGGCAGATTATAACATCCTTGTTTTTGTCTCAGCAAATAAGCAGAGGCCTCAGTCAGAGGGTGACATACCAGTACCGAAGTTCAAGAGACGGCGCGGGGAGACGGAGACCTCATACAATAGACGCATGGATCGGGAAATTGAGCATGTGCGCTTTCTCACTGAAAACCAGACACAACGTGAGCCTGAGAAAGAGATACAAGTCCAAGAAAAGTCACAGAGGAAAAAAGAGTTAAGTTTGAATTTGCAGCCCTTGAATTAGGGTGGTGCTACAGTCTGAAAGTCTGATTCTTGAGATGAATTTGTCATTGATAACCCGGTTTTCTTTATTTCATCCTCATAACAATTTCATAAAGTTAACTTTTTGGCCAGCATGTTTTGATTGCATGGAGGATTTTCCAAACCATTGTCAATCTCTCTAGCTATTAGGCTTCAAAGGTTATTGCCAGTCTCTGCTCATCAAATGTAGAATTAACCCCAGAACTAATGTGTAAGAATTCCATGTTCCATTTAGGAGAGGAGGAAATGAATTAGTTATGATTAATAATAATATCTCTTCTTCAGTGCCTTAACTCAGTCCTGTTCTCTTGGTTAATAGTAGCAATTCCTTTCAGTCTGGAATCTTTATTTTTCATCTTGATCCTGTTTCAGTACTACTCTCTACAAACTGCAATGGAAATTAAAAGTGGTTCCAAGTTTACATGCTTAGTGAAATGTCCTTTATTGGTTAGAGGATTGGTTCTTATCCCTGTATAAAGAGCTTTGTGGCCTCTTTATTTCCAAGTCTGTCTATGAATTGGTGAATGGTTCTTTTTTGACATGCCCATGGACAGCTCTGAAATCTTTGTATTCTTTGTTTAACAAAGCCTGTTTCTCTAGATTTCAGAAGAAGAGGCTGGAAAAAATCCGTAAGCAAAAAACAGAGAAAAAAATAACAATGCTGGAGAAGGACCTTCTCAAAGGTAGGGTAATAATTGGCCCAGAAAATACTGCCACCACCTTGTAATATTTTTGCATCATTGTGGATGCTATTGCATGGATTTTTAAAAAACTTCTCCTTCAATATTTATTTATTTGTTTGTTTGATAATTTAGTACAAAGCCCAAAGCCCAGCAATTTTGGGCAGTCCAAGAAGTAAAAATAGTACAGTTAAATCCTATAACAATAAGAACAAAGCAACAAAACAAGCCAGGCAACAATGAAAACATACATGCACAACTCAAACGGGCTTCAGCTACCCTACCCAAAATTTGGGTGAGGAGCCAGGTACACACACGCACAAACACACACAAAAGCAAAAAACAAAACACCCCCCCCCCAACATCTGTACTAAGCTCTTAGAACAAATTTCCCATCTGGCTACCAACTTTTTCTGTACGTTTTGGGTAGTAGCACTTCATATAGAATTACCATATTTTTTGGAGTATAAGACACAGCAGAGTATAAGACACATCTAGATTTTGGAAGAGGAAAACAAGAAAAAAAAGTTTTTGGCCTCCACACATCTTGTTTTCCCTCTCCCCAGCCCCCAGAGGCATTTTGCAGGTCTTCAGAAGACTGCGCAGTTCCTTTTCACCAAAAAATGGCCTGTTTTTCACCCGTTTTTTGGTGAACATGAGCTGCGCAGAGGCTTCTGGAGGCCTGCAAAATGCCTCTGTGGGCTGGGGAGAGGTAATACAAGACGTGGGTGGGGGAGACCAAAAACAGTCTGTTTTTTATGAAAACGGGATGCACGGGTGCAGGCTCGGGAAGCCAAAAACTGCTGTATTTGGTGTATAAGACACACCACAATATTTACCCACTTTTGGGGGAGGGGTGCATGTTATACATCGAAAAATATGATAGAAAAGCCCCTGAACTTGTTTTGTAGCAACCCAGTGACTTAAATAATCTGACTTCCATATGGAGGGGAAGGCTGATAGTGTAGGATGGGGTTATATTTATTTTACTACTATATATGTAGTAACATAATTTATGAAATATCTATTTACTGTTCCACATCCATAAGCAACCCTAGCATAGCAGCCACATGCAAAGATTTAAAGGAAGATTAATAATAAAGAAGTGTCATAATGATTCAACCAATCAAGATACAGAAATATGGAGTGCTTGATATGCAATCAAAAAGAAAATAAAGTGGGTACTGACACCTGTTCCAGAGGGCTTTTCAAAGCAAGAGCACCATTGTAAAAAAAGACTCTTTTTGTGATGAATCTGTCCTGCTGTTAGTATGTAGAGAAAGATTTTCTCTGAAGAGTTTAATGCATGATCATGAAGATATAGACAGAGATACTACAAGAACTTGGATCACAAAGCATTTAAAGCCCTCAGTGTGGTATCTTTAATTGTGATAAGCAGATGTGGAGCTGGGATTGTTTCTGAGCAAATGCTGTATGTAACATGGCTGCATGTGGGAAAGACTGTCAGAATGCTGGTATATTTTGGAGCCAGTTTGGACTGTTAAGGCACCAGGCTGGAAAGCAAGAGACTGTAGTCCCCACTTAGGCATGAAGGCTGACTGGGTGACTTTGGCCCAGTCACTTTTTCTCAACTCAATTCTCCCCACAGATGTTGTGGGGAAAGTAGGAGAGGAAGGAATATTGTGTGTGTTTCCTGCCTTGAATTATCTATAAAAATAATAAAGGCAGGATACGAATAAATAAATACAGTGCCAGGTTTGCAAATTGCAATAAGCTTTGGTTGGTTTAAATGGCGTGTTGAATAAACAGCCATTGATTGTGACTGCCCAGCATGCTAAACTAAAACCCATGGTTTATAAATTACAGTGTCTAGTGTTACACAATTATGCAAGCCAGGAAAAAGAAAAACCATGGTTCTTATGCTTAGTACCAGTCCATAGTTTTTAGAACAGGGGTGTCAGACTCAATTTCATTGAGGGACGCATCAGGCTTCTGTTTGACCTCGGGGGGGCAGGGGGGGCGTGGCCAGGATGGGCACGGCCAACATATCACTCGTGTCGGGGTGTGTGTGTGTGCCTGTGGTGGCCTGAGCACTCTGCCAGCGAAAATGGGCTCCCGAGCTCCGTTTTCAGCTGGGATGGCCTCCTGCAACCCTCTGCCAGAGAAAACGGAGCTCAGGAGAGTCGTGCATGGGCCTCACAAGCTCCATTTTCATGGGCAGAAGCACCGTGGGACGGTCCTTCACTGTTTCCAGGGCAGCCCTGCGGGCCAGATCTAAGCACCCTGTGGGCCAGATCCGGTCCCTGGGTCTTGAGTTTGACACCCCTGTTTTAGACAATAAGATTGATTTGATTCTTTGGTAAGAGTCTGCATCCTTTTGCTTTTCTTACCCACAGAAAATGGACAGCTGAATCAAAATCAATCTCAACCAAATTTTCTGCAGATCAAGGGGGAGATACTATAGCTGCACATCATAAGCACTGCATACAGCTGGAAAAGCAGAAGCAGCCTTCTTGTTATCTGTCTGAAAGGGGAATAAACATTTTAATGAAGCCCTAGTGTGCTTCAGGTAGTTATCAACCTAATCTTGCCAGAGTGCCACTCCTATGGAATATGTTTGCTTCTGCGTCACTTTCAAAGATAGCGCTGTGGAATTTGACACTTTGTTATGAAGAAACCAAGTTCTTTCTAAAAAAGAGATTTATGTTTAGCTGATTTCTGAGATAAGAAACAGTCGCATTGGTATCGGAGCTTGGTAGACTTGCTTACTGCAGAATAGAATGATGATATGAAAGGCACGGGACTGCTTGATTCCTTCTTGTTTCTCTTTGTTTCAAAGAGTGATCAATCTGGCTCAACTTTTGTTCCAAAGCACTATATGAAAGAGAGATATTATAGTGGATAATGGAATCACAAGTTGGTCACTGGGAACCATGGGTAGAATCTGTGAGAACAAAGCACATAATCAGGCATTGTGATCCAAGAGCAAAGGCACTGTGATATCACAACACAAGTTTTATGAAGTCTGATTTTCAGATGTGGGGGCTGGAGCAGGAGACAATGTGGATTTTATTTAACTGGATTTCTAATGTTGCATACTGCCTGGTATGATAGTTTATGAGTTGGGTGGCTATATAAATGTTTCAACCAAGAGCAGTAATATGGCAGTATTGCTTTAGCTTTTATTTTTTTATTGTTATTAGCTTCCTGTGTTTAATGTAGCACATGGGCGGCCATAAAAGTGTTTTAAATAAACACAATCCTTTTGTCAGGTGGCTGTGTCTAGAGTGGATTTCTGGCTTAAATGTGCTTTTTTTTGTGAGAAATAATGAAAGAAACATGTTGAATTATTTTGGAGTTGTCTTTGCAGTTATCAGATCTGGAACTTCCTTCTTTCCATTCCCTTTTAGACTCAGTAAAATTTGGAGAAGTTGCTCTACAGCCTCCCACGCTTACAGCAAAACCCAGGAAGAGTGTTATCAAAGACAAGGTACGTCATTTTATTGAGCAAAGTTTCACTTCTCTTTTTTCATTGTGCCAGTGGCCATGCAAGCCTCTGTTTTTGCTGTGGAAGGACTTTACCCGATCAGCAGCAAGGCTCAGAATAGGTTACTGGCTGGTATTTATCCATTTTAGTTTAAGCTAACTGTTCCTAGGGTTTTATATTTCAGACATCCTCTTCTTAAAATGAGATCTCTTCAGGATTGCTCTCAGATTCAATCCATATCCACTTTTCCTCCTCATAATTCTTCAGCTAATTTTTCTTTTCTTCCAGGGTGATCAGAGGCAGCAACTTCTGCTCACGTCTCTTTTGGGCTCTGACAGAAAAGCCAAGGTTAAAAAATCAGCCCATGCCTCTCTTGCTCGCCAAAGGATTGTTCAAGAGGAGAGAGAACGGGTTGTCCAAGCTTATCGGGATATAAAGAAAAGAAAACAGAAGCAGCAACAGCAGTTGAATGAAAGCTTTCTTGCTATAGACAAACTAAAGAAACCGGCCTGAGTTGGCAGAACAGTTCTATCACTCCAAGAAACACGATGCGTTACAAACCAATTGTAGAATGACAGCCAAATCTACTGTCTTTCTCCTTTCCACTTTGAATGCGAGTAACCAGCAACACTGATAAGCAGATTAATGTTCTGACACAGGCTTCCCAAAATCATGAAGCAGACTCCTTGTCCCGACAAAACCCTTTTTTATTAAGCTAATATGAATTCCTCTCATTCACATCCAGGTCCGGCAAATAGTCTTTCAAAAGTAAATTTACAACTTCTAAACGCAACGCTGTGCAAGAAAATACTTGGCACAGAATCTCTGAGAGTCACGAATAAATCTTCACACTAACTAAGTAAACAAATTGTCTCCTGCAAACTCCACTCTCCTTTCATTCCTCTTTATTCCCTATGGGAGGACCATTCACTATCCACCTGTGCTTTTACTCCCAAGTCGGTCCTTGTTCCTTAACTGTTCCCTTCTCCTGGAAACTCTTCACATGCGCACATCAGAAACAGGCTCCAGCTGTTCTTCTGCCCCACTGATCTCTCATTCCCAAGGAAGCTGATAACTGTCAGATGGCCTTGGCCCCATCTCTGCCTCTGAGGCAGAGCACTTATCAGAGCCTTCCCCAGACCCCAGGACTGGCCCATGTTCCTCCCCAACCTCCTCACTGTCTGAGTCTTCCACCAGCTCTGCTGGCCGTTGGTGGGCCACAACAATTAAAAACTGAGCAATACAAGTTTACATGCTTCACTTTTCTGAACAGGCCAAACTTTTTAAAAAGTGTTTCTAGTATCCCAGTTTGTTGAATTTGTAACATGAAAAACACACACCCCACATTTCCAACCCATACTTCCAAAATGATTAGTAATTCGGATTGGCTACTAGAATCAGAGCTAGTTTTTAGGTACCAATCTATTTTGATGTTTTTCATAAGCCACCTCCTGATGGTCAAGACAGCTATTCTCCAGTTAGACAGTGTACTCCTTTTGGAATTTTTTTTAGTCTCTGTGTGTTTTCTCCATACCTGGATTATCAAAAAAGTTTGTAAAAACCAAAACAATCCAGGCTGGATCCCTCTTTGGAGTTTAGTTACTAGTTTCTGAATGGAAATCAGAAATGTGTTGAGAGGCTTGGACCATCTTCTCCAAGATGTTATCAGAGGCAGATGAATCGGATTAAAATATGTTTCTACACAAATGTAGCTTCTTGCTAGTTTGCCAGTTCTCTTGTTGAAAATTATTTCCTTGCAGAAGAGAAAAGGGATTGCTACTCCAGGTACAGCTACTATATGGACATCCACCATTGAATACCAGCAATGGTATTGATTGATTGATTGGATGGAAGTCCTTATGATGGGATCAAGCAGAAGGGTTCACTTCCATGGCAGAGGCTTAAAAGGATGAAGCAACATGTTATCTTGCAGAGTATTTTTTTCCAACTTTACAAAAGAGATCAGAGGAAAACAATTCTGCCTTCTTTGTCTTTCCCTTCCAAATCCTGGTGCTGTTGTTACAAGAACATGTATTGGTAAAAACCAATGAAAGAAATCAAACAGAGAAATAAAGCAGCATTGCTGTACCCAGCAATAGTCACTCTGCATTCTTGACTCTACAAGCCAAAGTTATTTTAAGTGGTGTGAAAAATGACTTTAAAAAAACCAAGTGCGTATTTGTAGGATGAGGTTCTCAGTGCAAATGTGATTTGGCAAAATGAGACAGCAAAATTTTGAACAGTCCATAAAAAGCAGAAATAGTTGGTAGATTGGAGGAGGAGGGGAAATCGAAAATCCTTAGTTGAGAAATACCGTAAGATCAATATTGTATTGGGCACAATCTTAAGGGGTGATTGATCCTAATGAAGAAGGTACTGCCGGCGTGTGGTCTTTGGATAGTGCAGCACAGATTTGTCAGTAGATGGCAGGATCTGTATGCAATGAGCAATTTCTTGAGCAAGCTCTTAGTCTGAAGCAGCCTTTTTGTCTTTACAATGGAAGACTGGTACAGAGAACATCCTGTATATATTTCCTATAATTCCCTTGGCAGTTGCCTGGTTTTCAAATTCAAATTTATTGGTCACATACACAGTCATACATGGTATGATATGCAGTGAAATGCTTATGCGACCGCCCGTGACTGCCCATGACCGTTTTAACACAATTTCCGATGTTCCAGGATGAAGTTCCACTAAAACCATTTTTTAATGAAACACAGTCTGTAGTTCCCTAGTATCTCTGGGTGTATGGTCAGTGATGGCAAATCTTTTGGGCTTGGCATGAACAAATTCAGAGAATGTCTAACCTGACTACTGGGATGTCATACATACATATCCCAATAAAAGAGAAACCATTCTCTATTTTCCCCACCTTCAATCTAGGCCACTCTGAACAACAGCACTCAGCGCGAAACTAGGCCTAAAGTAAAGACTTGGACTTCAACCTCTTCTGCCACTCAAACAGGCTGCCTTTGCATTGTGCCCCAAAGCACAATTGCAGCCATGGCCCAGCACTTCTCAGGATCTTCCATGTGTTGCATGGGGTGCAAGTGGAGTTCTCTTTCTATTGACAAGTCCCTGTGGCCTGTCTAAGGTTGCTCTGGGTTGCACGAGGCCTTTATTCTTGAAGCAATTTTGGAATTTTTTTTTCTGCAGCTTCTGGAAACCATGCGAAAGCATAGCCCATTCTCACACAATTTTTGGAGGCTACGTATGGTGTGCGAGAACACATCCCTCTTGTGCACTGCTCTGAAGGCTGTGGGAGAGCACATCCCATTCCTATGTAGTCTTAGTAACCTCCCAAAAATCACTCAAGAACAGGGCATGCTTTTGAGAATATTTGTTGTCAGGTGTTAATGAATACAGGTGTGTCACCCAAAATACCATGTCATCTTTGATACATGTCAGGTGTGCCATTGCTCAGGTCAGGAAAGCGCCTCTGCTTCCTGAAAGCCAACACAAAGAGACTTAAGGAGAAGCTACTTCCCACAGACAATACGGACCCTAAACCAAACCACAACAACCCAGGACTATAAAATATTCCTATAATCTACCTCTCTCAACCACTCCCTAATTTATTCTCCCTCCCTGTCTATACTATTCCCTTGCCCTACTACCTACGGTCGCGAGCAGTCGCATACACATTTCACTGCATTTTGTACCATGTATGACTGCATGTGATGAATGAAATTTGATTTGATTTGATTTGCTGGTATAGATACTAGAAAGGATATACTCTGGTTTCTCGGCTTCTTTCAGCTCTTTGCTGGGGACTGATCTTTATTAGATTTCTCAGCTTATCCTTGAGATTTCTAAAACAGCTTCTACCTTCTGAATATTTGGAAAGCTGTTTACATGGATGATCACCTTGATTCCTTGAGATACGATCGCACCAGCTGTGTTGGCACTTAAGAAGCATTCCCATTATCTTCAGTGTCACAAAGTAAAAAGTGAGCATTCTTAAGAATGCAGCTTGGTGATACAGCGTTTTCAAACATTTAATTGTGTTTGGTCGGACTACCTCCATCAGTCTTACTGCTAGTTGGTATTAACAATTTTAAAAAAATAAAAATGATGCTCTATTTTTTTCCCCAAACAAAATTTAAAATAGTGTATTGTTTTAGTAGGCTTTTTTAAATGAAATATACTAATAGGCTTTAATAAGTATTTTAGTTTGGAAAGAATTCGGTTCAATTTCAAAAAAAGCCTGTAATCAAAATACTGTAATAAAAATTAAATCAGCTGTACAGTTTTTGATCCTAAGTTCTAGACTTTGCCATGTACTAATTGGTTAAAGGGGTAAATTTTCAAAAATGTGGAAGCTAAACAGGGAGTTTAACAGAGAGATCCAGATTTGGAATAAGAAGGACTTTGAGGAGAATCTCTGCTTTATTGTGTACTTAAGCCTGGAGCCTCAGCTTTTATAGATAGAGATAAATCACATTTATCTTTGGGACACTTTTGAGTTGTGACTATATAATGCTGCAGAAGCTAAAGGTAATTGAAGGATATCTTACCCTGAGGAACCACCTGCTGTAACAGATCCATCTTGAAGTTTCCATAAAAAGAAATATGTAGACAGAATGAGTTCCTACAGTTCATTTCCCCATATACTTAGACATTTCTAAAAAGCAGTGGATCAGGAAGTTTTTCCTAATGAACTGAAATTTATGGGTATATTGCGAAGGCTTTTGGAAGAGAGCTCACAAGGCCATCAGAGGGGAAAGTGTCAAAGAAGACAAATGATGGAAAATTGTTCAGAAGGCCTGAAGTTGGATAGATATTCTGGAAAGCTGAATGGAAAGTAACAATGTCACCTTTTAAAAACTTTCAAGAAGCACTATATATTTTTAGCAGTGCCAGTTTTACAATCCAGGCAATGTCCAATTCAGAAGAGAAAGAGGATGCTACCCTTCTGTTCCTCCCCATCACTGAGACCCCTTTGTACCTTATTCAAAACTGATCTAAGTAAACAGAATTATTAGATGAACATATCTGACATTAGAGAAGATGACTAATTAATTCTTGGACTGAGAATCTACCAGAAATTGCCAGTGCCATGAGCTAATCTGAGAAGTTGAAAAATTTTCCCTACTGTTTGAAAGAAAACAGCATGGACGTTTTATTAGATGCCAATGGTTCACTGTTAGCAAGAAGGAAGATAGGGCAGTAGTTTCAGAACCTTAGAAATCCTAGAAAACTGGCAGCACAGGTGCTGATTTTAAAACTAGCTGCTCCACCAATTTGTTGTATTGTGTTGTTCTTTTGAATTTTTAATAATGCCTTAAAATTCAGACAGAAAAAAAAAAGACATGTTTATGAAATCCTTGAATTATTTGTAAAAATAATAAAGGCAGGGTACAAATAAATAAAATTTCTAGATGTGTTAATGGTGTCTTTTGTCCTTGCTGCATTCTTCAATTCCCAATATTTTCTATCTTTAGTTTAGATGACTCAAGTGTTCCTTTTCTTCTACCGTTGTCCGAGATCTAATGAAAAACGTGAGGCAGATATGGGAGGTATTTTTCAAGCGGTTCTTGCTAAAGTATTTTGTCTGAACACCAGGTATCCTGAGCTGGATTCCTATTTCTATAGGTAACAGAAGTGCAGTGTTTGCTATTTTTCCAGTCTGAGTTTGCCACTGATTGTGGCTCTATGTGTTTGCCTTAAGCTCTTTTCAAAGAGATCACCTTTTGCGACCTGATAAGCAAAGTCAATGGGGAAACCAGAGTCACTTAACAATTGTGAACTTAACTGCAGTGATTCACTTGACAACTGTGGCAAGAAATGTCGTAAAATGGGGCAAAACTTACTTAACCTGTCTTGCTTAGCAACAGAAATTTTGGGCTCAATTGTTGTAAGTTGGGGACTACTTTTATTTATTTTATAACTGTAACCAACAATACTTGGATACGGTAATCTATGATATAATGTGTATGAAACAGAAATAGTATAGTTTAGAGAAGAGGGACATTTCCCTAGCTCCAGGTTTAAGCATGGGTAGTTACCGACTTACAATTGGTCACTTATCACCTGTATTTCCCTGAGAGTTCTAGCATGCCCCTCCCCCCCCGGGTTCATGTGACTGTACTTTGGACACTCAGTAACCGCATGTATGGACATTTCCTCATGTGACCTCATTTAACAACAATTTTTCTGAAAACCTACATTTACTCCCATTTTTCAGAAAAACTGGCCCATAGCGAGCAATGATTTACTTAACAACTGCCTCAAAAAAGGCCATAAAATCAGGTCGGTCATGTGGGTGACCCCCATTTATGACTATCATGAGATATGACTATGATGAGCCAGGCTCCATTATGGTCATAACTCGAAGACTTCCTGTATAATCGTCTTCAGGTGAACCGGTGAACCATGTAGTTGTCTTGGCAACAATATGAATGTGGTTTGCCATGTCTTCTGTTTGGATTCCCCCCCCCCTCCCCAACATCATTGGTGGCCTCTGATCCTGGTACACACCAGGGCTGATCCTGCTTATCTATTTAACAGTAGCATGTGCTGCCCCGTAATTCATTGGTAACATTGCAACAATGGCTGTAATTCCTGCTTGTAAATGAGTGGTGATCCCCAATGGTGCTCTTCATCTTTACTCACAGAACCAAAGAGACAATTCTAAACTGTTGGAATGCAATCAAATTATGATCATAGCAGTACTTGGATTTACAGCTGCATTTGGCCATGACTTACCTCCCTTATGTTCCAGAGAAAATTGGAAAAATCCAAAGTGGAATTTTTACTATTCCGTACTATCATTCTCCATGCTTGTACTTACCATTCTAGCAATAGCACATGTATCGCTTCCCAGTGCTTTACAGCCCTCTCTAAGCGGTTTACCGAGTCAGCATATTGATCCCAACTGTCTGGGTCCTCATTTTACTGACCTTGGAAGGATGGAAGGCTGAGTCAACTTTGAGCTTCTCAGAATCCAACTGCTGACAGTGAGCAGTGAGTAGCTTGCAATACTGCATTCTAACCACTGCGCCATCACGGAAGACGGCCATGTTAGTTTTGGTACCAAAAGAATCAGAAGAGGTGCTTTATGTTTTCATCGGGTGCAGCTCACATCCTCAGATGCACAGAGTGGCTAGACTGATGGAGCATTTAAATAGGAAGCGGAGGAGGGAGGGGAAGAGAAGACAGGTTGGTTATGCAGATGCAGGTTACTTATGAGACAGATTACTGTTTAGATCCCACTTCAGCCCAGTCGCTCCTTGCATCCGATGACATGAGTTACAGCTCACTAAATCCTAGGCTTTTAAATAAAATTTGTCATGGAAGGCTCTACCAGACTCCTGATTTTCTACTTCCATGTGTTAGAGCCGAGCTGTCCCCAGAATAACTCATTATGCAAACACCAGGTGTGCACTGAAAAATGTGAAGGGGATGCTGCAAAGCAACACAGCATGCAATGCAAATGGCTCCCAGGCCAGATGGAAGGAAGGAAGGAGACAACCCTAAATTTTAATATGCCCTTCAGAAAGAAGTTCCCTTGTGTAGAAACTCTTTGTAGGGCAGGGTTTCCCAAATATAAATTCTGAAAATAAATAAATAAGTTTTAAAAATTTTAATTCTTAAATTTTTAAATGTTATTATCTATTAGGCTTTAATTTAGTTCAATTTTAATTGGTTTTTAGATTGTTTATTTGTGTGTTTTTTACTCGCTGTACACCGCCCCGAGTCCGATAAAGGAGAATATTTGTACTCAAGGTTGAAATGAGGTGCTCTCTGACCTTCCTTGTTTTCTTGCAGATGTTTCATTACCCAAGCTAGGTAACATCATCAGTGCTATACTTGATAGCTATCATTGATTATGTTACCTAGTTTGGGTAATGAAACATCTGCAAGAAAACAAGGAAGCATCAGAAAGCAACAAGGATCCTTGTTTTCATTGTTAATTTGGGTGTTCAGATTTTTAGGGAAGGTGTGTACATTATACTAAATGGAAGGGTGATGGTTAAAAGGTCAGGAGTCCCTGCATTAAGGATAGACATTTGCATTCTTAAATGTAGACTTTGCCACATGAGTTGTTAGTGGCTAGCCGCTAGAGGAACAACCTTGTGGCAATGAGAACACCCAAGGTCTCTCTCTACCTCTGTATTGTCAAAGATTTCAAAAGCCTCAAATCTTCTGGGGCAGGGGTGTCAATCTTGCGGTGTCATGGTGGCATCACATGAGGTATCACAACTTTTCTCCCTCTTCACTAAACCGGCCGTGGCCATGGCCAGCACGTGACACATCCAGCCCGCGGGCCGTGAGTTTGACAGACCTGTTCTAGGAGAAAGTTTCCCCAGCTTTTTCCTTCATTACTCCAAACCACTAATCAGAAAGTCTTGTTAAACTTAGAAGACCAACTGCAAGTCCCTTCCTTCAGCACTGTTATAATTTCAGACTGTCACAGAATGTTTGATTATAACTTGAGGACCACCTGTATTATAAAAACAACCTAACTGAATGATCTTTATGTCATTCCAATGAATTGCCATTTTTGTCTTAATAGTTCTTTGTGAGCTCCCATTACTTGCATCAGCTTCTGTCCATCTAGCAGTTCAAAGCAAGCAAATGCAAGTAGATTAATAAGTACCATTTCGGTGGGAAGGTACCAGCATTCTGTGCGCTTTTGGCATACGGCCATACTGGCTACATGGCCACAGAAGATGTTTTTGGATAATGCTACCTCCGTTAGCCAAGAAACAGAGATGATAACCACACCCTAGAGTCGGATATGACTGACAGGGAAACCTTTACATGTTGTTTTTAGGAAGACTTTTTAAAAAAGTTTTAAAAAGATTTTTAAAATATATTGTACTAATTTGACAGTCTTTTAAGTCAATTTAAATATCCTTGTGATGGGTAATGGGTTTGTGCATCATTCTCCCAAGGAGGAAAAAAAAAAACATTTTATCCAGTTTTGGATAAAACAGGCTCAGGAAGCACTTTTAGGAGGTACATATAGAGTATATCTTTATTTTATCTTCACACCAGACTGATGAGGTAGGTTGGGTTGAGAGAGAGGGATTGATTAAGGTTATTTCCCGATGTCCATGTTCATATGGAAACTTTAATTTTGGACACCTTAGCCCTGTTAGCATTAATAATTATGTTACATTAACTACAGTGGCTGTTACAAGCAAAGTTTCTGTGTAGTCTGAATTCCCACAGTATAAACATCTAAAAAGAGGAAGCATGAACTTGAAGGCCAGCCATATCCCAGGGCTTCTGGTTTTTAATGGAAAGAATCTCTCATGGGAGAGGTCAAATAATGAGCATGAATATTAATCATGTAATATTAAGCGCTCTTTAACGTCCCCCTTTTCCGCAAGAAAGTTGGAGTACTCAAAATCTCCCATTGAATTCGGTTGGGTTTGAAATCCAGCCCAGCATGAGCATTTGCGACATGCCTAATATTTCCTTTGGGAGAGAGAGAGAAAGCTATAAATAAGTAAGTCACTGCTCGTGGAACACATTTCCATGGGGACATCGAGAAGGCCAACAGCACATATTTGGAGTACTTTTATGGAAGTGTTTGGTAGCAACATCAGGCTGCTTGTTGTTTGAACCGGTTGCCAGTTTAGGAGATGGGTTTCCAGCAACCCCCCTCATAATTTTCCGTTGGTGAGCTTCTTGTGCAATCCATAGCTAGTTAATGGCCTGTTGATCCGCTGAGCCTTTGTTTGCCTTCGCTTGCAGCTGTCCCTTCTCCATTAAGCAAACACAGCTCTGCCGAGGCAAGAAAAATATGGGAATTGCTGCTTCATTAGCCCTGCGGATGGAGTGTGCCCAATAGGCTATTGCAGAAGCTCAATTTTGATGGTAGAAAATCCAGACCCTTGGAGAGCCAGGATATTTCCGGGGGGGGGGGGGGGTGTCTGTTTAAATCAGGTCCTAATCTTTGTGCTAGCCCTCTGTCCCATCTTGAAACAAAGGGCTACATTTAAAGAAATGCTGCTCCATCCCAGGGCGTGATATTCACTAATACAAGATTGATAACTTAAATCATGTAGTCTTGAAAAGGCTAACCATTGTCTCCAAACATGAGTGTTTTCCAGCAGGAAGTTGGTTCACTGAGTGCAGCTGAGAGCAGAGAGAAAGAAATAATTCTCCACGCATGACTGAAAATAATTTTAAACATCCTGCAGGGAACTAGTCTTTACAAATCATCCCATTGATTTCTTTGGTCACAGAAAAATAGTGAGGTTCGGAGGCCTTAAAAAGAGTATTTTACCTTTCCACGAACCCTGAATTGCCTGCCCCACTTTCCAAGGTTAATTCCTTGGATACGTTTAAGAATCTTATTGTAATCTGGTTGAATAATAATCCTTCAGACTAGACTTGGCTTCCCACTGTTAATTTTTCATTAAACAATGCTTCTTAACACTCTTCAGGAACAGAGGGATTTACTTTTTAAATGTGGGGCTTTTCAAGGGCAGAGTGCTTGCAAGAACTCATAAATCCTGGCAGCAGCTTGTTCTTGTGTTGTTGGGTGGTGTCCTTCAAGGCAAGCTGCTTTGCAAAATACAGATAGTCCTCGAAGTATGACCACAATTGAGCTCAAAATTTCTGTTGCTAAGCGAGACATTTGTTAAGTGAGTTTTCCCCCACTTTACAACCTTTCTTGCCACATTTGTTAAGTGAGTCACTGCAGTTGTAAAGTTAGTCACACCGTTGTTAAGAGAATCTGGCTTTCCCGTTGACTTTGCTTGTCAGAAGGTCGCAAAAGAACACAAATAGAAGTCAGTTACCAAATATCTGAATTTTGGTCATGTGACCACGGGAATGCTGAAATGGTCATAAGAGTGAAAATGATCGTAAGTCACTTTTTTCAGTGCCATTGTTTGAGCTGTCCATAAATAAATTGTAAGGCTACCTGTAATTCTGGAGTGGGATAGATTGATCCTGACAGTCAATGTTTCTTTTCTTTTGTTTGTGTTTTATGAGCAGTGGTGGCACAGTGAATGCAGTATTCCAGGCTAATTCTGCTGACTACCACTTCCCAGCAGTTTGGCAGTTTAATGCCCATCGGCTCTAAATTGACTCAGCCTTCCATCCTTCTGAGATTGGTCAAATGAGGACCCAGACTGTTGGGGGCAATACGTTGACTCTGTAACCCACTTCAAATTCAAATTCAATTTTTTTATTGGTCACATGTGTTTTAGATTGGAATTAAGTGACTCAGAATCAGCTCATAGTGAAAATAGCTCTTTTATTCAGCACTCATAACAAGAATAGATAACAAAGGCAAATGACTGCTATTTATACTATTTACAAATGCACGTCTAGCCAATCAGAGAGCAGGATTTTCCC
>JAEANM010004590.1:0-20595 GCA_017656035.1 Myanophis thanlyinensis
GAAAATAAATAAATAAATAAACAAACGGCTGAAAACGGAGTTGGGGGGGACCACACGCGCCACTCCTGAGCTCCATTTTCACTGGCAGAGGGCTAACAAAACAAACTACAAGCAAAAATGGCATTTGATCACAAGGCAAGGAGGCATTGAGAAATTCCTCCGCTGGAGATTAGATTACCCAGGCCCTGCCCGGGCCACCACATGTACCCGACATGACTAGTTGGCCATAGCCGCTTCAGCCACAGCCACCACAATGGCCCCCTAAGATCAAACACAACCATGATGCAGCCCTCAATGGAATCGAGCTCCTTTTCTAGAGGTTAATTCCTTTAATCTTACCTAGGACAAAATGTAAGTCTAATACAGTCTGTGTTTTAATTGTGAAAATGAGAATCATGAAAATGTTTAGAATTCAGTTTAAAATAGAGCTTGAAGGGACCTTGGAAGACTTTTAGTCCAGCCCCTTGCTCAAACAGGAGAACCTAGATCATTTCAGACAAATGACTGTCCAGTCTCTCAAAAACCTCCAGTGGTGAAGCACCCACAATTTCTGAAGGCAAGCTGTTCCACCGGTTAATTGTCCTCACTGTTAGGAAGTTTCTCCTTAATTCCAGGTTGCTTCTCTCTCTTATTAGTTTCCAACCATTGTTTCTTGTCCTGCCCTTGGGGCTTTGGAGAATAATTTGATCCCCATCTTCTTTGTGGTAGCCCCTCAAATAATGGAATACTGCTATCATGTCACCCCTGGTATTTTTCTCTAGACTAGCCACACCCAAATCCTGCAGCTGTTCTTCATGTCTTAGTCTCGAGGCCTTTAATCATCTTAGTTGCTCTTCTCAGAACTTTTCCCAAAGTTTCAACCTTTTTGTAGTGTAACCAAAATTAGTTGCAGTATTCCAGATATGATCTTACTAGGGGCTTTATAAAGTGGTACTAATACTTCACGTGATCTTGATTCTTTGCCTCTGTTTATACAACCCAGGATTGTATTAACTTTTTGGGCTGCTACTGTTCACTGGCTCATATTCAAATGATCATCCACTAGGAATCCAAGGTCTCTCTCACAGTTACTGTTTTTGAGCCAGCTCTCACCTAATCTGTAGTTATACCTTTGATTTTTCCTGCCAAAATGTAAAACTTTGCTTTTCTCAATATTAAAATTCATATTGTTGGATCAGGCCCATTGTCCGAGTTTATCAAGATCTTTTTGGATCATGAGCTTTTCTTCTGGAGTGTTGGCTATTCCTGCCAACTTAGTGTCATCTGCAAATTTGATGATTTCCCCTTTTATTCCCTCATCTAAGTCATTTATGAAAATATTGAAGAGTACTGGGCCTAAGATAGAATATTGTGGTACCCCACAGTTTACTTCCGTCCATGTGGATGTAGTACCATTAAGGACTACTTGTTGAGTATGGTTGTCAGGTTTCGCTTGGCCACAGCAGAAACAAGAAACTCACTCAGACCAGGATAAGTGAAACTCAGGTTTTAATCTGCCCTTAACCTCCAGCACATAGTGACACACACACAAAGTAAAGTGAAGTTAGCCAGGTGCTCCCGCCACCAGTTAAGTGCTCCCTGCCATGCCCACCTACCACACACACACACACGCCCCCACCCCTCCCTGCTGGACCTAGCCAGGATTGGGCCCTCATGTTGCAGCTGGTGTTCCCTATATGCCTACGCCGGCTGTGCTTAGCAGCTGGCGTCATGCCCAACAGATGTTCTCTTCAGAGCCTGGACGAGGCTTCAGCATCAGCTTCAAAAATGTGCCCGTCAGCTGTTCTTTCCACAGCCCGGGCAAGGCTTCAGTGTCGGCTTCGGAGGCCACTTCCCCCTCCCAGCCACAGTGCCAACTGCACTTCTCAGCCGTTTCGCACACAGCTGATTGTAGGGCTGGATGAGAAAGAGTGGTGGCCCCTCCTGCATGGGAATAGCAGCTCTGGGCTGGATGGTAAGTCCGGAGCTGACATGCGGCCCTCTCACCAGGGAGCCACCATCTGGAAGAGAAAGAAAACAGTGAGCCGTTATTCTACTGCTATCCTCCCCCCTCCCGGGTTTAGCTGGGTATTTCCTGTGAAACCAAACAATCAATTTAGGTATTCGCACATCTGTCTCCTTGACCCATGATGCGTTGGACAAGGGGTATCCCTTCCAGAGGATGAGGTACTGTAACACTCCTGTGTCTTCGGGAGTCAAGGATTTTGTCAACTTCATAGTGCAATTCATTCCCCACCAAGTGGGGAGGCAGTTCTTGTACAGGAGCACCCCTGAAGGGACTGGTAAGCACCAGCCGCAGTAAACTGCAGTGGAAAACCGTGTGAGTCTTTCCCAACAATTTGGGCAGCTGTAATTGGACAGTAACAGGATTAATTACTTTGCTAATGGGGAAAGGGCCAATGAACTTCGGAGCTAATTTGCGACATGCTACTTTTATTTTAAGATACTTCGTAGACAGACCTTTTGGCCTACCCGAAAAGGCGGTTGTTCTTGTTTCTTTTCTGCCTGGCGTTTATATGCTCTGCATCTTCCTGCAGTGCTGCTCGCACTGTATGCCACCCCTGCTGTACTCACTATGGGATCGAAGTCACGTTCTTTGTCACTTTTGCCACTGCCATTAGGTTCCTCGGCCAACAACGGTCGTCAGCCAGCTAGAAATCCATCCGGTGGTGATGTCTATTTTACATTTTTCTAATTTACCAAGAAGTATGTTGTGGTCAAATGTCTTACTAAAATCTAAGTATACTATGTCCACGGCATTTTGCTGGTCTACTAATTTAGTCATTTTATCAAAGAATGAAATAAGTGGGTTTTATTGTATTTCAGTGAAATATAAATCTGAGAAAATTAAATTCCATTATCTCCCACATAATTTTGGCTCTAAGAATATTGATTTAAATTGCTGCTGTTCCAGTTTCTTTTATTCAACACATTGTTAATATTCTGGGTAAATATAAAGTACAGTAGGTAAATATTAACAAGATTCGGTCAAGTTCCACAGCATTGAAGAGTAGGAAGCATTCAGACTGAGACAACTTGAGGAGCTGAGCAGGTAAGGATTAAAATATTTTGAAGGCAAATAGACATGTCCCAGGATAATGTTGCAGGATCCAATCTGGGTTGGTAATCAGGACCAGAGGTTTAGTCTTCCAAGCTTTCATGAGAATGAGCTCCAATATGAGTCCAAAAGCTCAGAAGACTAAACTTCTGGTCCTGGTGATTGACATACTACAATGTATTCACTTATTGGATTTATACAGTCACCCATCTCACCACAGTGACTCAGCAGCTAACAAGATTTAAAATCAAAATGCAAATAATGTAAAATCAAACTACATGCAATGGCAATTGAGGTAAAGCCAGTTTGCCACAAATTGATAACTACATAGACTCCAATAGCAGTTCAACCCTCATGCATGTGTTCAAAGTGTTATGAAATGCCAGCAGGGTTGGGGCCCAGAATCAAGGCCAATCTAATCTTGAGGGGGCGGGCAGGGAGAGAGGAGTGTTCCAAAAAGAAACAGAATTTTACAACAGAAACAGAATGGTACAACAGAATTGTAATTGCAACAATTTATGAAAATAAATGGATGTTTATAATGACCAACTACGAATGAAACAAGCTTAACAGAACAAAGAAAGACAATGGTGGGTCATTAGAAAAAAGTCCTGTTGACCCAACTTTCACAGAATGTTGATTGTACCAAAAAGAAACTGTCATTCTTGTATATTGTTAAATCACAAACTCCAACACTTTTATCATTATCTGTTGGCTAAAGCTATTGAGACTTGAAGTTCACATAGCTTTTACAATAACACACCCTGAAATTGTTGGCCTTGTAAAATTACCCTTTAGCCTTCGTGGATGTTGCTGGATTGGTGAGCTGGCTTGACATTCCCATTGCAGTGTGTGGAACCTGAGACAGGAGAAACAGACAACACAACTGTACAAAGCCAATATTCTACCACTCTTTCCTCACAAATGATTTGATCATGCCTGATTGTTCAGGGTTTTTTTTAAAAAGGTGCTCATAATCATAAGGACCCATTAGTATTTTATAGCTGTGGCTTACTCTGCTCATATTCTTTTATTTTGGAGCAAAAAATGGAAAAAAGGGATTAGGATGATAAAATGGCCCTGAAGGCATTTCATTTTTTTAAAATCTGCACCTGACATGAAAGTGTCAGCAAATCTCTGTTTAGGAGGAATCTTTACTATTACAGTGACCAGAAAAAGTAGCTTTTATTTATATTATGGTGGGATTCAGGTTCTTTGATAGAGTACCTGATAAAATGTAACTGCATGGAAGGCTGAAAAGCACCACCCTAAGAATTGGTAAGCAAAGCATTATTAAAATAGTACTTATCATATGAAGGACTAGTCTTCCTGAAGTTTTCTTTAACTTGTAATTAACTTAAAAGTATTAGAACTGATCTGCATATAAAATAAAGTCAAAACAGTAATAGCTTTTTATAAAATTTACATATACAATTGCTTAACATACAAAGACATTCTGACATACAATTTCACCATTTTATCCTTTCTGGGTGTTGATCACTCAATGAGACTTGTACAGTATTCCTGGATTCTGAAACAAGTGTCTCATTTTCTAGACACTAAGAGGGACATGTTAATCTATAAAAGCCAATATCAGAAGGAATCTAGTAGCAACTTTTCTAAGTAACAAATTAAAAGATATACACTATTATGAGCTGTAGCTTATTTTATCAGATGCATGGAATAGTTAAATTGGAGTAAAATTTAAAAACAGAAGCACAACTGAGGGAAGAAAGAGTGGTTATGTTACATGTGAAACAGATTATTACTTCATCAATTAGCAATTGTAGTGTTAAAAGCTTTTAAACCCTTCAAATCTACCTTTTGCCATATTCCACATCACAACTGAATTTGTTCTGTGACAGACATACTTAACTCAAAAAATTAAACCAGGCATTCAGGAGTCTGAACTACCCACTCAACCAATAGACAAAAGAGCCAGATCAATTTATAGAAGCAGGCTACAGAAACAGAACTTCACTGGTTGTTACCTACGGTTCTCACTACCCAAACTATGTAGAACCATGACAGGGATGGTGCCTTTTCTCAATCCCCAGATGGCATTCTTCCACACACAATGCCATATTTGCATACAACCACCTTGAGACAGGTTAACACAAGTGACAAGAACAATGACATTAACATGAGAACCAGACCTTTTAACAAACCCAGATATTATATATACAGGGAAGGGATCAAAGTAGTTAACAGCCACATCACATCCCCACAATTTCTCACACAAAATTAAGTCCCCTTCTCATCCAATGCTCCTCTTCCAATGTTGTTATCTGCCATCATTGTTCTACTTCGGAGATAGTCAAATGTTTTGCAAAATAATCAACAGACACAAGTTTGACATCAGTTCTTAGCACAATGCAAAGAACAGGAGAGCTCTTTAATCTCCCAGGACACTTCATTATAGATTTCAGAGTTGTCTTTTTATGACACAACGATGCCAGCATCATAAGAGTGAGTCCACCAAACTGACATCTCAAAAGTTTTCAGGCTATCTCAGAAGATCCCATCAAATAGGTTTTAATACAGTACAATGGTTAATTGATGAGTTCTCCAAATCTCTCTCACATGTTAACAAGCTGCTGAATATCCATCCTTTTCAAGTTCTACACCAATTGATTCACTCCTGGCATCTGATAAGTGAGCTACAGCTCATGAAAGCTTCTGCCCCTTATCATTTATTTATTTTTTTAGTTTTAAACGGTGCTGCCAGACTGATGATTAAGAGAGATGTGGCCATTTCTAACTGGAAGCCTTTGTAGCATATAGTACACGAAGTACATCTACATAGTATATCTTTGGCCTCACACGGGCAGGACAGGAACTGCGGGTGGTGTAAAATTCGAATCTGAAAGTATCTGAAATACCATGTGGATGGATGGTCTGATTTTGTGCCGGAAGATTAGTAACGTATCCAGTTTCAGCAAAGCTCTGCCACCTTCAGCCATAGGCGTCTCTTCTTGGAGAAGCGGTTCTTGGTCCGTTATTTCTCGAGCGGGCAAAGCCCCAGCGAGGATGTTAAGGCGTTCGACGCTGAACCGATTATCCTTCAAGAAATCGCGCCTCAGCGCCACACCGGCAGGCAGCAAAAGGCAACCGCAGGGCAGAGTTTCATGGCTAAAAATACCTTCGTGCCTACCTGCAAGTCGAGCTCCCAAGGGCTCGTAGCTCAGCCGCCTCGAGGGGCCCAGCGAGCACCTCTTCCTGCCGGCGGTCCAGTTCTCGATTAAGGCATCCCTGCCAGACCGCCTCGACGAGGGTCCAGGCGCGCAACCACCGGGACGCGGCGGCCCTAAGAACGGAGCCAATTTAGGCCAAAGGAATTCTCTTGGGCGGCTTGTGATTGGCTGATTCTGGGCGCTCGTTTTTTTTTTTTTTTTTTTTTTCTTCAGCCCCGCCCCGCCCCGCCTCGCGGGAAGGCTGAGATTCGAACTCGGACTTTGCTGTCGTCGCTTCGGCAGCTTCGCTCGTCCGCTTGGCTCGTTTTTTCTTAGCGCCTTTTTATCCCGCTTTTTAGACTGTCCCTAATAGCGGCTGTTAGTGATAAAGGCGACTTCGTATTTTATCTTGATTCCTTTTTTTTTTTTTTTAAGAAAGCAAATTCCTCGTCTTGGATTTTAGGCGCAAAATATGCTTAAATAGTCTAGCTGCTCCAAATTTAACTTGCTAATTCCTTTCCCTCAGACTCCTCACTGCTTTGCATAATAAGTTTATAAACTGGAACTAATTCAACAGGTTTGCTAAAATGACCTGGGGTATTTAAAACTCTATTTTGCTTATCTTCTGATATCAAGAATAACAAAGGAAGCACATCTATTGCTAGTCCTCAATTACAATTCACAGCAGGTGCATTTTCCTTGTTAGCTGTCATAAAGTGTAAATATCTCACACATAAAATTATAAACAATGTCCTGGTGGATTGGATCCTGGCTATTTAATTCAATAGTCTGTTCTTAGGTGGCCAACCACCCACCCAAGGGAGCCCCCTGACCTCCCTGCAGACAACTGTCCTGCTAGGGAAGATGCAGGTGAGTCAGGTGCTTCCTCTCCAGAATCATCCTCACTATGAAAGGAAGCCAGGGAATACTGGGAAGATGCTGTTAATAGAGATTGGCTTTTACCCCATTAGATATAATAATTAAATATCTGGACCTTAAAATACAGAAGACTAAAAAAAGGGAGGATTGATAGGAGTTAGGAGAGTAGTGCAGGAAATAATTGACTGACCCCTGCTTAAGCAGAAAACCCTATTCCATTTCAGGCAAATGGTTGTCCAATCTTAAACATCTGCATTGTTGGAGCACCCACAAATTCTGGCACCTCGTTCCACTGATTAATTGTTCTAATTGTCAGGAAATTTCTCCTTAGTTCTGGGTTGATTCTTGCCTTGATTAGTTTGCATCCATTGCTGCTTCTCCTGATCTTTGGGTGCTTTGGGAAATAGGTAGACCATGGTTTCTTTGTGGCAGCTTCTCAAATATTGGAACACTGCTATCATGTCACCCCTAGACTTCTTTTAATTAAATTAGACATATCCAGTTGCTGCAACCATTCTTCATATGTTTTATTCTCCATCCTCCTAATTATCGTTGTTCTTCTCTTCATTCTTTCTAGAGTTATCTTTGTTATCTTTATCTTTAGATATCTTTGTTATCATGGCACTCAAAACTGGATGCAGTATTCCAGGTGTGGTGTATTGTATTCAGTTTTGGTTGCCATGGTATAAAAAGATATTGAGAGAAAGAAACAAACTAGAGCATACCATCTCCTTAGAACTTTGGGGCATAAACTGGGAGTTTCCAGAAAAGCTCCTAAAAGCATATCAAAATTATGCTGAATCAGAAAGGACTTCTGTCCTGTCTGTGATTACATAGCTCCAGAATTTCCTTTATTTGCAGAGGGAGAGATGCCTTGTTCAATGGATCACTTCTTAAACTGTTTTTTTCCCCCTCAGGCTGCAATTACCTGATTACAAGTAGTCCTTGATTTATGACCTCAATTGAGCCCAAAATTTCTGTTGTTAAGTGAGACATTTGTTTAGTGACTTTTGCCCCATTTTATGACCATTCTTGTCACAGTTGTTAAATGAATCACTGCAGTTAAGTTAGTAAACCAGTTATTAAGTGAATCTGGCTTCCCCATTGACTTTGCTTGTTGAAAGGTTGCAAATGGTCATGACATGACCTTGGGACACAGCAATGGTCAATGGTCATAAATATGAACTAGTTGCCAAGCATCTGAATTTTGATCACATAATCATAGGGATGCTACAAAGGTCCTAACTGTGAAAACAATCATAAGTCATGTTTGGTATCCTTATTAGTACCTTGGTACGTAGTTATTAGTACCCTTGGCCCACTTGCACTACTACCTGAAATTGGCACGATCCCAATGAATTGCACCCAAAAGGCCTCTCTTTGTATCCTAATCCACCAGAAGCACATTAAACAAATATGTAGCACCAAAGCATTCCTTTCAATGTGTATTTCGCATAGTATAGTTGTTTGTTCTTTTGTAATCTCTTCCTGTCCAATAAGTATAAATATCATCATCATCATCATCATCATCATCATCTTAGCCATTGTCTATCCACTGCAGGATGTTGGCCTCTTTCATATGTTTCCAATGAATACAGTCCTGAGATCCAGGGACTTAGGGGCATTTTTGTGGTTGTATTGGCATGTGGAAGGAATAGAACCATAATCCACCATGCTGGTCCAATGCGGGTTGGCAGATGTGATCAGTGTTAGTCCGGAGTATCCATCATGGCCTGTTCACTTTGGGAGACTTTTCTGTACATATACATATCTGATGACATAGCCCCATGATTTCATTTATTCACACAAGCCTTTTTGCTTCATCAAGGACTCCATCATAGAAAGAGAAGCATAAATACAAACATTAATTTGTTATACTCTGTTTTCATCAATCGTATCACAGAATATTGCTTTAAAATAATATTCAACAATAAAGAAAACAATCTAGAAAGGGTCTAGCTGTTCCTGGGCAGCTTCAAGTCAGAGTTTGAGATTGGTTCTTGTTACTTTCATCAGTTATATTCTGATGTGATTTCCAGGCTATCCTTGTTTCAGTGCACCATAATGTACTGGTGCATTCTGTATGCACCAATATGTTCAAATAGAGTGTATATTTTTAAATAAAACTTGAATATTCATCATATGGCTGATCAAACCCAATATTCAGCATGATCATTTGTGAAAGTTATTGCTAGGCAAGCCTGCAAAGAAATTACTGTACATTCTGTTCAAGTCTGGGCTTTCTCTGGTTCATCCAGCACTTGGTTCCTATCTGTCTAAAGTACGGTTCCAACATTGGTTACAGCTGATATAAAGGTTCTTTTTTAAATTATTGATGTTTCTTTTCCACAGATATTTCCGACATGAAGAAGCTTCTGTTGATTGATGCTGATTGTGGTGTTGATGATGCTCAAGCTATAATGATGGCTCTTGCAAATCCTGCTGTAGAAGTCCTGGGGATTACTTGCACTTATGGGAACAACCTGTTGGAAAATACATCTAGAAATGTGCTCCGTGTGTTGCAAATTTGTAAAAAGCTTGAGGTAATTGTCCCAACTGAACAATTCTTCACATTTGACATAGCACTGTGTGCAGGACTCACAAAATCTGATCCTGCCATGTGAGACTGGTACTTACTTATTTATGTGTAAGATTCACTTTACGCATAAGAGAAGCATGGCTGCTACCACTAATTTTCAAAAAGCAGTTGCTTGCCTTTTATAAAAAAATATTAATGTGGCTGTTTTAACCATACATATGATTTCTTGGATGGGGTTAAGCCAACTTCGTGGTTTGCAGTAGGAGCTATTACCACTATGATTTATTACTATGTGTGTTCATAGTTTTGATCTGAAATGGAAACTTGTATGTATTGTATTTATTTGCTTGGTTTCATACTAATCCATATAGGATTTTCTAGATGAAGGAAGAGCACAATTATTACTTAGCAATAATACAGTCATTTGTGCTGCTTTCATTCATTCCCTTTTAGCCTTCTTCCAAGCAACAGCATGGCAGAGTTGCCAAAAAAGCTACAACCTGACATAAGTCTGGGAGATGATGGAAGGAGAATGGAGGAGATGTGTGTTTTGGACCTCTGCAGCCACCAGTTAATAGAATATGGCAGCCAAATGAAAGAAGGTGCTTTCCCTTCAGAAGAAGTGGATGATCCAAATGTGGGGGAGGGGAGTGTAGGAGCCCAGAGAGACGAAGCACACACATGTCATTTCTCTTCCTCTTCTTCCTCCTCCTTCTTTTTACAAAGTATGATATTTTTATTTTGCTTCTCTACACAGAGGTACAAATGTTTCTAAATGCGATAAAAGAAGCAAAGATAAATCATATGAATCTGAGCTGCTTGAAATAAAGTGGATGGCTAGAGTCATAGAGCAATTCAATTATTTGACATTATTGTTTAATTTTAGGGAGGTCAATAGTTCTTTAAAATGTATATTATATTGGCATCCATTCATATATAGATTCCAGTTTATCCTGGTGCTGCTGCGCCTCTACTTGGTGGACCTGTTACAGGGGCACTGTTTCATGGTAAAGATGGGTTGGGTGATGTTCCTGATCCTAATGCCCCAGGAGTAGAACTTCTGCAGGAGGAAAATGCCGTGACTGCAATATTAAGAATAGTCAATGAGCGACCAGATCAGGTGAGATGATATAAGTACCATAAATATTTATCATAATTGTGTAATAGAATAATTAGAATAGAATAAAGGGTAATAAGAATAAGTTAATGAAATTCATCTTCCATGTTCCCAGGATCTGAATTCCAGCACATTTTTAATAGGGCTCCAAAACATGGCCACTACTTGCAACAATATTTTTTCTATATCTCTTTGCTTTCACAACCTATGGTTGTCTAGAAATTGCAGCCCAGGTATTATTTTCATGCTGCCTGGCACTCAGAGACTTTGGATGGATATGATAGATATTGAAGACAAGGTAGTCCTACTGTTAACACAAGGAACCTAGAAAGAAGAAACAGCCATCAGAACAAAGACAAAACTAGGCTATACCAAATGGAGTTACAGTACATTCCTTATGAGTACAGCAAAATATTTTTTGACTTTCAAAAAACATATTTTACGGTACTATTTCCAACTGGACCCAAAAAAAATATGATCACATACTATCTGTATAACAACAGTTTGAACTGAAGAAGTGAGGCTTAATTATCCACAGAAAAAATAATATAATCTTACAGTTATGTGTTTTTAATAATATCCAATAAATAAATTTATCTTTAGGTATCTCTGGTTGCTCTTGGCCCACTGACAAATATAGCACTAGCAGTGAAAATGGACCCGTCACTTCCCAAGAAACTTAAAAATTTGTTTATCATGGGAGGAAATACTGAATGTAAGTGAACTCAAGAGGACTTATTTGACATGTTTATATGTCTAATTTGGCAGATCCATGCTTAAAATTCATTTTAACCTGTTTGTTTTTTGCCTAAAATTCATTTTAACCCGTTTGTTCATTTTTTATGGAAAAAACCCTAATTATACTATCAAATTCTGGCTGCTTAGATAAAGTCTGACTGCTTTAATTCAAGTGTATTTCTACCAAGTGTATGCATTGGTATGTGTCCTAAATATTCTAACTCATATATGAATAATAAGATAAAGTGAAATAAATAATTATAGCAGTTATCCAAAGAAGTAATTCATGATGCATATGGCTATCACAACCAAATTATGCTTAATTTAATTTTATGTGGTGATAGAATTACATCATTAGGGGAATGCTATAGCCATAGTGTATCTGGACCTTTTGACAACTTGCCTTGTGATATTCTCCTATACGGAATAGTAAAATATGACTAGAAGGTGCTACTATTTAATGAACACTGTATAATGACTGTAGTACTTAAAAAATGTTCATCAATGGCTCCAGTTCAGCCTGGAGGGAAGTATTGAATGGAACGCCAGAGAATTCTGTCTTGGCTGCTGCTGCTGCTTAAAATTTTTATCTATGTATTTGATGAGGGAATTGAGGGGATTCTTACCAAATTGCACAAGGCTAGAAAAGTTGAATAACGTTAATGAAAGATGATTCAAGAAGGGCTACATAGGTTTGAGGTGCAAACTGAAATGAATAGGATGAAAATGAATGTAGAGAAATATAAACATTGTGATGCAGTTGCTGAGAAGACATATACTGTCTTAGGTGCATGACCATGCAAAGTTATTGTTCTATTCTGCCAGTCAAACCCTATTTGGAGAACTATGCCCTGTTCTGGGCATCACAATTTAAAAAAAAAAGGACAATGACAAATCAAAGTTCAGAGACTGCTACTAAGGCTCCCGAGTTGCTAAGAATCTGGAAATCAAATCTTACAATAGATAAAGAATTTAAGTATGTTTAGAGCAAATACATGAATTTGGTCTTCAGATATTTAAATGGAACCCAACAGAACATGGTATGGATTTATTCTAAATTGCCCAGACCAAAATCAGTGAGTTAAAATACAAAGAAAGATTCCAGTAAAGGAATCTTGATGGCTGGTGGAGAGGCGCTTAGGTCTTTTTGTTCCCATTTGGCTTGTTGATTGTCTCTTTTGGGTGGTCTCTAGATACTGTTTATGTCTATGTGTCTATTGATGGCTAATATGTTAAAGTGCCAGCTTCTAGAAATTCCCTGATGTTTTTGGACTTGGCTTGGTCTAGGATGGTCACAATGATTGAACCTATGGTTAAGTTTGCCTGTATGTTATGAAAGAAAGATTCCCAAGCTAAAATGTACAGGAACTTCTTGACTCTACAACTTGTCAGCCTCTGGTACAAGCTGCATATGAAGAGGTGAACTTTCCTTCATAAGAGATCTTCACACACTGGATGTATCCTGCAATTTCATTTGAAATATTGTCATTAGAAGACCATATATTCGAAAAAGAAATCCATCTTACAATTTTAAAGCATATTTGCAAAAAAGCTTTTCTCACACAATTCAAACAAAGCTACAGTACATGTATTTAGGTTCATATTTATAGGTATATTTTATAAATTGTGACTTAAATGTTATAGGTATGTTAGTGAGTGTAAGGAACATTCATGCATAGTTAGATCAATGACACTTTATGTGCAAGGAAATTTGTGTAAATGTTAACATTTCAATTTGTAAACTAAGTGACTGTCTGGATTTTTTTCAACTCAGCTACAGTAGCCATAAAATTGCACATTGTCAATAAAATATGTTTTCATACAAGCATGTTGTTATTGGCATGAAATAGTTCTTCTAAAAAAACTTTGTCTTTGTTTCCTTTAGCCAGAGGAAATATTAAAGTGTGTGGAGAATTCAATTTTGCAACTGATCCTGAAGCTGCTTACATTGTCTTAAATGAGTACACCTGCCCAATGTATATTGCAACCTGGGAGTTCACCTGTGCCTACTCACTGCCCTGGGTAAGAGAGTTCCCTACTCTTTTGTCTATACTGGGATTTAGTTTCACTGGTTTCAACGGGGTTTCATTCTGTGTAGATAGACAAGTTAATTAAACTGGGTTGCATAGGCTTACTCTACTTGCTTCTGGAATGGTGCCATGCTGCCTCTGCTGTGTGTAAAGGTTGTGCAGAGGAGCAGCTGATTCCAAAAAATCTACCAAAAAAGGTAAGTGAATGGGGCAGAGGGTGTGAGACTCAATAGGGTGGGAAAGCAGGCTCAAAGAAGGAGGAGGAAGAGGAGGAAATAGGCAATTGATCCTAAGAGCAGGCAGATTGTCAAGTGCCAGGTTGTTTTTCCACATGACCATTGAATGAATGGTTGTAAGTCAAGGACTACTTGTCCTTGCATCAGGGAAACATATTGAAGACTCCTAGGCTAATATCTTCAACATTCACCACAGCCTTACATCCACCCATTGAATTATTTTATTGGGATCAGCTTTTCTACTGGCTTTTAAATTTCAGTAAAAATGTAGAGAATATTAGGAATTTCTTATTAGGAATATGAAACTCGTTTATAGCTATCAATACTTACATTATTTATGATTTATAGCTATCAATAATACTTACATTATTTGAATTTTGTTCAATTTTACCAACTCTGGTTGGTTTCCATAAAAATATAATTAAAACTATAAAACAAATTGAAAATATTTGTTGTTACATACTATTTATCAGAAAAAGAAATCTCCTGTTGTAAAGCATCCCCATTCTGTCTAGATTCATTTTTCAAAAACTCGCAGAGATGCACATTTAAAGGATTCCCAATCAGGCACCATTCCAAAATAGTGTTTCCACATGCAGTCCCTTCCATGTCTATTTAGGAGCACATACTACATTGATTTACTGTATCTACTGCACTGAAATTAAGAAACTTTGGTATTACAATCTTCTTCTCTAGTTTGAAATAATAGGGCCTTGTTTCTTTTTTCTTTTTTCTCCCCAAGTCTTTACTAAAGCTTTTAGGAGTTTCCATGTCACAAACTCCTGTCTGCTGTCTTAAGGTAATACATGTATTTTCTCTGTCTCTCATGGCAGCCTTGTGAGATATCATAATCAGAAAGTGACTATTCTCAAGTTTCCCAATGAGCTTCTGAAATTTAAGTCAGATCTTCCCAATTCAGTCCTAAATCCTAAAGACTACACCATTCAGGCTTTTGTTGGAATGTTGTAATACAGGCTTGGATACTGCATTTATTGTCTGTATTCATCCACTGAATATATTCAGTTCAGTGGTGGAGTATTGGTTGGAAATTCAAGAAAGATATAGTATAAGTTGATGGGCTGAGATATCAAGCACTGCACAGAGGCATAGCCAGTTACAGTAGTTGAAAAATCTGCTGGTGGCTTGGGTGTTTGATCCAGTGAGAGGTTTGGGTCAACTGGTTTCCCTTCATAATGCTAAAGTAGCCTTATCTTAGTTAATAGCTTTTGCTTTCCTGGCTCTGGTTCTTCAGAATCCACTCCCACCAGAATTATGCTTGGAATTGGTTCACTGAAAATTTAAAAAGGCAGTAAAATGCATTTTCTTTAAATGGGACCCCATTAAATGTGTTTAATGCACTTGTACATATACCCGTACACTATAGAAACAGTTTTGTATTGACTGCAAAAGGTATCTTTTTAAAAATCCAACTTCTCTTAAGGCAAAACATTTTATTAATAAGTCATCAGTTCATCTTTTATTAGATTTATGCTCTCTATAGTAATAAACTTATTTTTTCATGTTTGGGAGGTTTACAGAGTAACATGGATGCCTTAGGCTTTCTTCAAACTCCCCAAAACAAAATGGGGGCAGAAAATCCAAAGCTACTTGTTTCAGTGACAGCGTTATTAGGCCTTCTTCTTTTGGCTTCTAACAAGGTAGAGGTGGCTCCTCCAGGTGGATTGCCCATTGATCTCTCCCTTTCCCCCCACCCAGATATTTCCCTCTTTGACTGGTTTTTAATGTTCAACATTGTTTTTTCCTTCCTAGGAATTCTACCATGAATGGGTGAATCAGAATACCGAGAAAGCCAGGTTCATGAAGAAAATATTTGCTCATTCTTTAAAATTCACAAAACCTCACTTAGGTTTTGTTTCTTGCGACTCTTATGCTATGGCTGCTGCCATTGATGAAAACTTTGTCACAGAAGTCACAATAATTGGTGTAAGTGTTGAGCTCAGTGGCTCTCTGACTAGAGGAATGATGGTAATGGATTGGTCTGACCATCTGAAAAAGGAACATAAAGCATTTGTAATGAAAAACTGTGATTTAGGAAAATTCCAGGCACTTATGATGGATGCTTTAAAATAAAATGAGCTTATGAGATTCTGTTCCAAATATTTATGTTAAGTTACTGCCCTTGGGCAAACCAAGATTTGCCTGAAACACTATAATAGCTGCCCATTCAAAAGGTTATAGCTGAATTCTTTTCTAATTGTTCTGAAGAATAAAATAATCTTTTAACATTTTTGCCAGCATGAAAGATATACATTGAACTTCTCTTTCTCTTCCTTTGCACTACAATTGATTGAATCCTGTTCATGGAGTCATTTATAGTCACGAACTCTTCAGGATGATAAGAGTTATGCATCCCTAGGAAGTATTCATGAAGGGACCCTTTGAGCAAACACTACAAATTTATAAATAAATAAAATAAAGTCTCCAACATGATGACTCTCCCCCCCCCTCCTCTGAGGCACTACTATGGTTGATACAGGCACCATTTATATTATTTGTTTCTTAAAAAGGTGTGGCAAAAACCACTTCGTAAATCTAAAAATAATAATTAATATGGTCAATTTTAATGGGGATGTGGTATTGGTTTGGTTTGCTTTGGGATTGGTTTGCTTGGGTGGGTAAAACATTCAATTATAAATTATAATTTATAAAGGCTTTCTTGAAATAAAAGTTGTTGTTGTTACTTGTGAAGTTGTGCCTGACCCATTGCAACCCCATGGACAATGTTCCTCCAGGCCTTTCTGTCTTCTACTATCCCCTGGAGTCCATTTAAGCTCACACTGACTGCTTCAGTGACTTCCTCTAGCACCTCATTCTCTGCTGTCCCCTTCTTCTGTTGGCCTCAATCATTCCTAGCATTAGGCTCTTCTCCAGTGAGAGAAGATAATAAATAGCAGAGAATACCTTGATACGTTCAAGTTCTTTCATTTGGTACAAGGGCAGAAAATGATGCTGCATAGCCATTGTGATATTCTCACATATATCTTCCTGTGATGAAGTCAGACTAGCAAACAAAAAGACCGACATTCTAAAGCAAGTTGTCACTTCTACTCAAGACTTAGGTAGATTAATGTATCTTTCTGAGGGATACTGTTCCAGGGAGCAGTCTCCTTATGATTCCATATGTTTAATTGGATGCTAGTTTTTACTACACTGCTTGGCATATAACTGCTTCTGTTATAGTTGTCTTCTGCTTCCAATGAGATAATTCAGGGCTGTCAAAGTTGTGGCTCACGGGCTAGATGTGTTACGTTGGCGGTTTAGCGAAGCGGGAAAAAGTCCCGATATGTCACATGACACCGCTGTAGGGACGTGAGTTTGACACCCCTGAGCTAACTGACATTTTCAGTAAATGCTATTGGTGTGAGAAACATATCCTACTTTAAAACTAATATCTGTTAATAAAACAATGGCAACATTACTGTATAATAACATGTATTTTCAGTTAGAAAATTCTTATACACTTTCGCTCTAATAATTATGGTGATATTATTACTAGCCATAGAAAACAGTCAACAAGAGGTAGTGACTTGCTGTAGTTATTTGTAGAACTATTCTTATGTCAAGGTGAATGTTGTTATGAACTAAGGCATAATTTTTAAGATAATCGAGATATTCCAGTGGAAAATGTGAAAGATCTGAGTTGCTCAAAGAACTCCTTTGTTTGAAATAATTGCTCTTTCACTATGCAATGTGATTTGTGCTTATTTAACAGAAAATGCTAAATCTATTACTTACTGAAATCCTTTCCAGTCGCACCATATCCAAGAAACTATGGTGGAATGTGGTTGGTGCCTAGTTAGAGAAGGAAGAGATCTTTCTCAAGAAACTAAGAGGCAAATTAGCATGGCACTCTTGATATCCAAGAATAGGTTCAGGACTACTGTTCACATGGTGTATCTAATAGCTATGCAGATTGTGCTTTAGTTTGGCTAGATTCCTATCTAAAGGCGAGCAACAGTAAAGAAACTACTCTGAGCAAATTATTGTGTCATTCTTGATTCCTTTGCACCTGACCAAATGTCTCAGAACAACCACCTATTCACCATATTTACTCTTGTAGGAAAGATTTAAGAATCACATTTTTCTAAAAGGAAAATGACTCTGAATTTAGAAATGTAAGAAAGACAGAAGACTCTATTTATTCAGGCAAATAACCCACTCAAGTAAAGAGCAAAATTTCAGCCCTCCCTATTTGCAGTAGAGATGTTTGCAGCCATTTGCATCTCTTGCTCATCCCTTCCTTTTCAACAGCTTTCTATTTTTCATGGGTAAGTCTGTTTTCTCTGCAGCCACAGAACATTATTTGGAGAGGGGGGGTGGACTTCATCTTTCTATTAAATAAATAATGCCAAGTAAACAACACATCATTCAAATATTCTTCCTGTACTTGTATATCTCCCTTTTACCATTTTATAGATAATTTTTAAAAAATCATTCAATGTAATAGTTAAGGCATCAGGCAAGAAACTGGGAGACTGAGTTCTTGTTCTACCCTAAGCATAAAGCAATCTCCTAGTCTCCTTAGACTAGTCATTTTCTGTCATCCCTAGGAAGGAGACAATGGCAAACTACTTTTGAAAATGTTGCCAAGAAAATTTCAGGGATTTGTTCAAGCAGCCTCTAAAAATTATATACAGGTAGTCCTTGAGTTACATTAGTTCATTTAGTGAACATTCAAACGAAGGCACTGAAAAAAGTTACTTATGACCATTTTTCACACAACCATTGCAACGTCCCCATGGTCACATGATCAAAATTCAAACACTTGGCAACTGACTCATATTCATGACAGTTTCAGTGTCCCTGGGTCATGTGATTACCTTCTGCAATCTTCCGACAAGCACAGTCAATGGGGAAACCAGATTCACTTAACAACCATATCACTAACTTAAAAACTGCAGTGATTCACTTAACAACAGTGGCAAGAAAGGTCATAAAATGGGGCAAAATTAACTTAACAAATGCCTCACTTAGCAACAGAAATGTTGGACTCAGTTATGGCCCTACATTCAGGACTACCTGTACAACTGAATGGAAAAAAAGATTATTAAGCCCTTTTGGGCACAGACCTATCAATTGTTTTAGAGTTTGTAGAGCCATATGAATAGGATACTATCTGTTTATCCATCATGTATGACTTTCATTAGAGGAAAATAAGAGAACAGAGAAATGTATTTTAATGTCTTTTAGTTGTGTTGCTATTCCCAATTTGTGTTTAAAATTTGAAATATTGCCTCATCACAGTAGCTTTTTTCCTTTCTTCCTCTATTGTTTAACAGAAAAGAAAGGAAATGCTTACAGCTTTAAATCATCTAGCTAATAAAATAACAATGTGATTGCTTTTGCTATAATTGGATCGATAGGATTGGAATAAGAGCAAGATCAGGAGGAAAAAAAAACCTGGAAAAAATAGCAACTTATTTTTAGGGACAGGAGCAATAGTCAGAAAGAGATTCAGAGGTCAAAGAAAAGGAAGGCATTTAATTAAGGAAAGACAATATGAAAGGGAAGAAGAGGTTGACAGAAATGGAATATACAGTACCTTTTTTTTTAGGTGTGGAAACCTGTCTTTAATCTCCAAATGTATAAGGTGTTGCAAAAATGAGGCCCCATTCACAATATATTTTATTATTTGATCCAGTGAAAATCTTACTGTGTTTAGCAACATTCAAAGCTCATGTATCAAACAAATAAGGAAGTATTTAGAAGAAAATGGCAATCAATTGAAAGACTTAATGTAATGCATGCAACAAATTGCCTATGCGGCCAGACACTTGGTATACCCTCCATGTTACTAAATCCTAGAAATTTTTGCTTTTACCTAATATATTTATATCTTGGTTTATAAGTAACTTATCATGATTTCTTATTTCTTATTTCCACATTATAGATGCATTAACATACACCACACCATCCTAAGTTGCATCACAAATGGCAATACTTAATATCTGATGCACAGCCCATATCATCCCGAAAGATATTTTTAGTGAAAAAAAACTAAGATAAAAATGTTATTTATTTTAAATTCCAAAGCAATCTCTCAGGAGGATCCCTTTTTATAAAGAAAACATATAGACTCTACAACAAAGTCTCTTATAATCTAGGGGTGACATGATAGCACTGTTCCAATATCTAAGGGTTTGCCACAAAGAAGAAGGAGTCAACTTATTCTCCATAGGAGCTTCGGTGGCACAGTGGTTAAAGTGCAGTACTGCAGTACTTCTGCTGACTGCCAGTTCAAATCCCACCAGGCTCAAGGTTGATTCAGCCTTCCATCCTTCCGAGGTGAGTAAAATGAGGACCCAGATTGTTGGGGGCAATGTGCTGACTCTGCAAACTACTTACAGAGGGCTGTGAAGCACTATGAAGCGTGTAAGTCTAAGTGCTATTGCTACTGCTATAGCAAGAAATGTCCTGGCAATCAGTAGAACAGATTGCCTCCAGAAGTTGTGGGTGCTCCCACAATGGAAATTTTAAAGAAGAGATTGGACAACCATTTGTCTGAAATGGAATAGGGCTTCTTGCATGAGCAGGGGGTTAGACTAGAAGACCTCCAAGGACCCTGCCAACTATGTTATTCTGTTATGTTTTCTAAACAGAAGGACTAATAAGCTTTTATTTTCATGGGCTGTTTGCACCCACTTTCTTGAAATTAGGACAGATGCTTTGCTAAATAATTAGCTGGCAGACATTCTTATTGCAATGTTTCAATGGAAGATGTTTAGATTAAATTCAAATTTCAAATTCAAATTCAAATTTTATTGGTCACATGCACAGTCATACATGGTACGATATGCAGTGAAA
>JAEANM010004591.1:0-20595 GCA_017656035.1 Myanophis thanlyinensis
ATTAGTTTCACCTTTTAAGTTGCATTTACTGAAATAAACTTTTGCACGATATTCTAATTTTCCGAGTTTCACCTGTATTTAATCATAAGGACAGCAGAGTTGCGAGAGCTCTATATCTTTCATGTATCAGGATTAGGTGGATGTTACTAAGTGAGGCACTCATGAAGATAGGGGGTATCAGCTGAAACTGTCAATTTGCTCCTTCAACACAGGAGGTGAGGCCAGAGTGTAAAGAAATACAGGGCTGATGGGAAAGGAGAAATGAGACTTTCAGCTTTAAATCCTACAGGTTCAGACATTCTGCTATAGCTGCTTGCAGCATTTCTAAACCATTCTGGTTGCTTTACAAGAAAATAGTTTAGGAAATGCATACTCTACATGTTAATACTTCACTCCTTTTACACAGGGAGAAACAGAAAACAGACTGACAATCCAACAGATTATTTTTATTAATGGACGAAGAAGAAAAGACTATTTTGCTGACCTTTCCTCCCCCTCACAACCTTTACAAGAAAATAGTTTAGGAAAGGCATACTCTAAATGTTAATACTTCACTCCCTTTGCAATAAAATCTACTTGACGCTACTAAAACCCTCATCCAGTTAAATTGTTGCACTTCGTTCTCCATATATGGCTCTGTTGTTTTTTGTATGATTTTAAGCAAAAGTTTGTTAGCATGAGGAATTTGTGTAATGGATTCTACTGCATCTCCCTTTTTTGTTACATTTTTGTATACCAATCATTTTCAATCTCTGCACCATAAATCGTGTTTCATTTATGTAGAGCTGGATTGAAGGATTCTCCAGAACTGTGTCAGGCATAGAAAGTAAGGTTGTGAGGGGGAGGAAAGATCAGCAAAATAGTCTTCTTCTTCTTCCATGAATAAAAATAATATTTTGGATTGTCAGTCTGTTTTCTGTTTCTCCCTGTGCAAAAGAGGTATTCTTGATTGAAGTTGTTTTAATACTATCTTACATATGTAGTTTGTGTTAAAATATTATAGTGGAGAACGATTGCCATCAGAATCAGTTGTAAAGGAGGAAAATACTAACTATATATTTGTAAAGATTTCTAATCTTCAACAAACTATGTTATGTTTGGAGGTGTTTCACCTTGCATACATTTACGTTATATTCTGATGGCCATAACCATAAAGATTAGCATATTTGGGATTAGCATATTCGTTCTCTTAACATTCAGCATTGAATTCAACATTCAGCATTGAATTCAACATTCGGCATTCAGTTTCCAGATAGAAAGTTCTGCATAAATTTCCACCAAATTAGACAGCCTCCTTCAATATTGCATGGTGTTCTGCTCTCCGATCCAGATGCATTAAAATCTTGACCAGATAAATTAGGAGTTCTGTATGTTGGTCTCTCAACACAAATAAAATTTTGAGCCATGTTGGTATAAATAATACAAAGCTAGAGTTTGAGGTCTGAATATTTAACGTGTCTGTACTGAAATCTATAAACTTTTGTTCTGATTTTCTGGAAGATTCAGTTCTTCCCATTCGTCCTGAAACTTTTGCACAAGCTTAGTAACTGATAACTAGCACTTGTATTGCAAGCAAAAACTTATCATACTGTTTGATATCTAGAGGCATAGATAGGAAAGTATAGCATATTAATAGCTAATTACCTTTTACAATCAGTGAAATTAAGCAAATAATGTGCTAGAGTGTAAGATAATTATAAGGCATCCAGAGTGCTATGTAAACAAGAGAATGAGCTGCAAAGCATTATACCTCACACGTTTTAGATGAAAAATCTGTTTTTCTCTTCATCAGCTCTAAGTTTAAATAATTAATTTCCTGAGATTGTAAGAGGATCAAATCCAGAAACATTAATCCTCATATGTATATTGGGCATCAGTCAGCAATGGCAACATACTTTTTATCCACTAACAGTCAGCTTTTTTCCTTCTATATTTGATATAAACATCAACCACAAAAGAGGCTTCATAACTGCTTATTTCCTAATTAATTTCTAATGTATGGACAGTCAGTAGCTCTCCAGCTATTGCTGAACTATAACTCCCAGCAATTTACATCCACAACATTGTCCCTGCTGGAAAAGACTGATATTCAGCAGTTTCTGGTGAATTAAAATTGTTCATCCCTGACTTGTGATGTTAACAAATAGAGGAATACTTTGGGCATTAATTTTTTTGTTCTTTGAAGCAGAGGTGTATTATGCACCTTCTCAGATGGATATCAAAGCTTATTTTGCTTTGATATTTTAAAAGCAATCAACTGATCACTTAAGCAAAAGGTCTGATTTTAAGCTGGATTTTTTGAGTATAAAAGTCTAGCTGAAATGGAATGTGAATCATCAGAGTCTTTGGGAACTGAGGATAGAATACAATTGAGAAAACTTTGCAAATATAGTATTAAAAATAAGGTGTTATTTAGAGAAAACATTTGCCTTTGCTTCTGGGGTGTTTTTATGACAAGGTAGATATTCAAATACAAATAGAATACAGATAATCCTCAACTTACGACCACAATTGAGCCTATTCAACAGATATTTATTAAGTGAATTTTGCCCTATTTTACTATCTTTCTTGTCACAGTTGTTAAGTAAATCACTGCAGACGATAAGTTAATAACCTGGTTGTTAAGTGAATCGGACTTCCCCACTGACTTTGCTTGTGAAAAGGTCACAAAAGATGATCACATGACCTTGGGACACAGTATAGGTCATAAATATGAACCAGTTGCCAAGCATTTGAATTTGGATCACAAGATCACGGGGATGCTGCAAAGGCTGTAACTGTGAAAAATGGTCACAAGTCACATTTTTTGGTGGTGTTGTAACTAAATGAACTGTTGTAAGTCAAGGACTACCTGTACATTGAACTACTTTTATAGCCTTGCATAGTCCTTAATACTGATACATTTTTCAAAAGGGCCAGTAGTGGATTTTTCCATTTAGAAAATTCTTGTAGGTATAGTCAGCATATGCTGAGAATGCACTTACTTAAGATATAACGTTCCCTTCCAGTTTTCTGTTTAACAAAGCTATAGCACAGTGATCTAAGAGATCTTGGCATCATGCCCTGAAGTAAAATATGAAATGTCAAGATTTTGTTCTTCTTAGTACAGCAATCTTATACATGAAAGGGAATAATAAAAAAGAATGATGGAAAATTGCAAATTGCAGCTTTTGCAAACCGTACTATTAATATTTCTTTAGAGTTAGAACTGACATTACTTTATATGTAGTTACTTAATGGGATTATACACTTTGACAATCAGTCTGTTTGATTCCAGGAGAGGTTTTTTTAATCAACATTTTTCTATAAAAAGGACAATTCTCGATGTTGTGATTACAGATAGCAAGGCCTTTCAGTTATGATTGAAAGCAATTGTCAATGACTCAAAGCAAAAAACCTCTGGTCTAAATGTGGGTGATGCATCTGGTGAGCCAGGAAGTACCAAGCAATCTAGTAAATGTTACCCAGGAAAAATAAGGCAACTCTTTGTTCTATTAAATTTTGCTTGATCAACAATGTCACCCTAAATTATAGTAGGGTCACGTGTTATCCTGATTATGTTCTTAATCCTTCATCCTAGATTGTCTCTTGGTTCCTTCTGGCTTAATACCTTGTGACTATAATTTAGCTTCGGGTGTAACATCATTTTGAGAGGGGGATCCTTGCTGCCCTCTGAGCTTGGCTGTTTTCTTGTAGACGTTTCATTACCCAAATTAGGGATGGTCATCAGTGAAGTTCACCTAGTTTGGATAAGGAAATGTCTGCAAGAAAACAACGAAGCTCAGAGAGCAGCAAGGACCCCACATTTCAATCCTGAGCTATGAATATTCTCCTTTATTGTTAACATTGTTTTCTTTTGAACAGCGATGCACAATATTTTGGGTTTGTCTTACCATGTTATTTCTTGAGCATATACTAAAAATGTTCAAATGCGATTTAATATGACAAGTAGCATAAGATGCAGAAGGAGCTTCTTCCTTGAGTGAGGGATTATGGTAGATGGAGTTTTTTAGAACACAATATGCTTGTAGGCACTGACAAAAAATGCAGCTTCATAACCACTGTGTTTATAATGGGAGTCATAACTGTGGGAAAAGAAGAACATGCTAGAACGGCCATGTGTTTATGGACACCAATAGCATTGCAACCACAAGCTTCAGTAGTTCTCATGTACATTCATGTTTTTTAAATCCAAACTTTGATTGCCGACCTTAATAACTTCCTTTGTGTTGGATTAACCACATATTAGACGTCGTTAAAAATATAAATCAGATATTCAGAAATAGAGACTGAAGTATGAATTTCATACTTGTATTCGTTGGCACATTATCTTCTATTTACTTAATTCCTCAACTTGATCTCAATCACTTCTAGCAAGTATCTCTTCTTGTTAGCTTTAATCCTTCTAGCCAACAGTTTCACAGTGTAGTAGAAAATTCCATGGCTGGATTTTTCTTGGTTTCTTTAAGTACTGAGGAGCTTTCTCTATAACTTTATTCTGGAAATGAAACTAACTGTACTTGAATTTCAAAAATATTGCACTCAGTGTTCTAAATTCCATATCTCGTTGAACTGAAATTTTGAGAGATTAGGGTTTTTTTTTTTTTAAAAAGGTTGATATTTTTGCACAGTCAGTTATACTATAGGTAAGCTAATACATTCACTTGGATTTGCTATCCTAATTATCATGAGCGGAAAGGATCTGCAGTCTCAGTATCTACGTGAAAGCAAAGAGAGGGTGTAGGTGGGAATGTCATTGATATAAATAAGCTCAGCTTCATTTATTACTCCAAAGCTTGGAAACAAGGATAGCTTCTATATACTAATTAAGTTGCTATTGAAATTCTGGCCAATAAACCTTAAAAGCACCTTTGTCTTATAAAAGACAATTAACTGATAAAATCAGAATCTGGCAAAGCAGAGGTGAATCATTACTCATTGGATAGTTTTTTGCTTGGATACCTTTATTTTTTACTTTTTAATTAGCAAAATGATGGCTGCAATATATAAATATATTAAGCAACAATATCCATTAAAACATCTCCATAATAAATTTTAATCTATAAAACAGTAGTAAAAATGAAGGATTTGGCAATCCAAGTTAGTTTCTAAAGAATGTGGAAGTGGATAAATTTCAAACCAGATGCCACAAAACTACCCACAGATATTGCAAAGCAAATCTGATATTTCCGCATTATCAGATGGCATTAATGCTTTGGGGTCCCTTTGCCTGAAGTTCTATCCTTTGTAAAGCCTGAGTTACTAGGTCCACACGGCAGTTGCTACTTGAGGATTTTTTACATTGAATAAAAATTTTCAGAAGCATATTTTGTTTTCACTCACTATGATTCTATAATCTGTATCCTACATTCTAGCTGAATGAATTTCTTTCCCCAATTCTCTTATCTTCCAAGTTTTTTTTTCTTTTTTTCACTTCTATATTTCTTTCTCACACTTTGCAATGGTTCTACTCAGAATTGCTAGTATCTCAGGTTCATTATTCCTCTGGATTAGACCACTTCTATTTGTTTCTTGGATGAGAAGCGAAATGTTTTCAAGGAAAAAAAACCCAAGAAAATACAGTTGCCTTTTAAAAAACATATTTGGGATAACCATGACCTGCATGATTTAGAATGGCCATAGACATTTCTATTTCCCTACCTTTTCTCCTCTTTCCATTTTGGCTGCCTCTGTCTAATCTTCTAAGAGTTAAAATAATAGTTATGAATTCTTAAATCAAATTATTTACCTATAGAAGCAAATAAACGATTCCAAGTACTCTTTTATATGATCACTGTATACATTGCATGAGATGTCTTTTGCATGACAATTGTCCTTACATATTTCTGCTTATTTAATAGACAAATATTTGATATAAATAAGGACAATTGTTGGTAGTCTTCCAGAAGCTGGAAAACTACAATTCCAGCATCTCTCACTAAATTCCAACATTCAAGTCTAAATAGCAACTTGCTGTCTAATGTTTCTTCAAAGCTTTGTGTTGGAGCCAAAAAATTTATTCTACTTAATATATTCCCACTAGGAGAAAATAGAGAGGGCATTTTCATCAATTATTCTCTCTCTGCAGTCTACTTAATGCAGCATCTCCCATATTCCAGAGAAGTAGGAGAAAATGACCTCTTTTTCTGTCCATCCAGAAGTAAGGAACTGTTAAATCAAGAGTTTCCAATAATTAAAGAAGCTTCTTTTACTAAACAACCCATGCAATTGTCCTGTCTTTTTCAAGGACAAGACCTGGATAAGGGGTCACCTTATCTTAAAATCGTGTTAAGAATAGTAGCTCTAATAGTAGAAAAATGGATACACTCAGGTCAGAGCAAAGAGATGCACAAACATCTTCCGTTTGTCTGTAATTTAGTATAGCGCCTGAAAAATTGTGTTTTGCTTTCTTTTTTTCTGCATGACATGAGGCTTTAATCATCTTAAATTGCAAGCCTAGTCCTATTTGTCTGAAAATTTAACTCATAAGTTTTACTGAACAGAAATTAATTTTCCATTAAAGGAACATTTGATTGGAGTTTTATGTATAGCACCTTGAGAAATCTATAAATGCAATGTTACCACTGAACCGTTCAAGTGAATTTACGATACTGTCATGAAAGAGTTCTATATTAGTTTGAAAACAGCTCCAATGCACTGGCAACATGTGAGAATGGCATTTCTAGGTCAGCTCTGACTCTGTGTACCTGACACCACCACAAAGCAACACTTAAAAAATGCTGCATTTCTGTGAAGCTTGTTGCTAGCATGTTTCACTATTTGTAAGAATATTTGTCTGTTCTGTCCGTTGCCCTTCAGCTGCTCTAACAGTTTTTTTCAGGAGAAATTAGAGGACATGCTCAGATTGTATATAGCATAAAAATCAAACATGTATGCAACGTGAAACAAGGATATGAACTGCAGATGAGAGGTGGGTAGAAAAGCAATTTTTATATAATGCTAGCACCGCTAGTCCCCATCCTACGACTAGTTGCTTAATGATCTTTATTACGGACCCCCCCAAAAAGTTACTTATGAACCATTTTCAAATTATGATGGCTGCACACAAATCCTGTGGCCATGTGATTGCATTTTGGGCACTTGGCAACTGAATCGCCTTTATGGCCATTTGCAGCATCCTGTGGTCAGGTAACCAGATTTTTTTCAATATTTTTTTGCCATTTTTCCATTCCAATGTCCAGATTTTTTTTTTTTTTTGCTACAATGGATTTGCTTAACGACCATGGTGTTCACTTAATAATCACTGCAAAAATGTTGAAAAATTGGGTCTGGTTACGTGATGCCTCAATTTATGACTCTAAAGACTTAAAGAGTTGTAATTCAAGATTCATTTACAGTTGTATGTCAATAAATATGAAGCTAACTTGGAGAAAGAAAAAAGTTGATAGGGAAAAGAAAGAAAATGAGTCAACTGGCATGTGTAAAAGACAGATTTCTGGCTCTTATGATAAACCAAGAGTTGTAAATACAAGCGTATCTTTGTTCCTTAGGTCTAAATAGAAGCAATTTCATCCAGATGAATTGTTCATACAGTTTTATCTTTAAATAAATTTGTCATAACTTTTAAACAATTTATCCTTTGGGATATATGACAAAATACACTACTCTCCCTATTTTTAAGTTCCTGTTCTACAAAGAGAAGAAACAAAAAGAGAAGAAACAAATTTTTAAAAAGGCATTTTATTAGGGTGGTAACAGATTAACTATATTTATTTGTCCCCAACATAAGCATAGAGGAAATTTCAAAACAAACATGATTTCATCACAGCAGATGTAAGCAATTTATTTTCTTCTTGTGCAGAGTAGAGGTGAAGGAAAGTTTCTTTATTCAGGGCCTGTGCTAATTTGATCAGAGCAGTGATGGGTTTATTCTTTATTCTCAGTTTTATGAGAACAGAGCAATATAGTTATAATCAAACTGCTTTTGAGGAACTGAGAAGTAAAAACAAGTGGTATCTTAGGTACCTCAGAGTTCTTTTAACGTTGATTAATTGCTGTCTAATGGATCTTTTTCAGTCTAAACAACAACTTTTTAATAACTACCCTGTCTTTTTCAAATCTGTCAGCCAGTGATTCTATTCCGTTAGATCAGGGATCGGGAACCATGGCCATTATAATGACTTGTGGACTTCAACTCCCAGAATTCCTGAGCCAGCTGTGTTGAAGTCCACAAGTCATAAAAGGGCCATGGTTCCCCATTGCATGCATTAGATCATTCTGCATATTAGCTAGGATTAACATTCTTTCTTGTCTTGGTTTGTTTCACTGAACAAACCCACAGCTCATCTGGTTTTTTGCAAGTCTGCAGAAAGGGTGATGAAATGCAGATTTGTTACAACTGACTGATCTTGACCTCTGCTTTCACCTTCTCTAATCAGCATTTTGCATGAACTCCCTTACAACTGGCTGCACATTTGCAGACTCTTATCCTTGAGACTTGGGTGCAACCATGTGTCAAGCTGGGATACACTATTCTGTAATTTTATTAGATATCTTTATATAGCTGAAAGATAAACATGAAAATATATAAATAAAAATCAAGGAAAGGAAAAGAAGAGCAGGAAGCAATAAAAAGAAAAGGAGTTAAAAAGTGACCAAATTTTTACAATAATTACATTTAGTATCTTTCCTCTTTAAAATTATATTACATGGTCCCCATTTTCAACCCTTTTTAATCAGCACACCCATAAATCACCATTTTTTTTCTATTTTAAACATTTTATAAAAGTTGGGACACACTCTTCGGCCTGGCACACACAATCATAGTTAATTTTAAACCCATGTTTTAATATTCCTGTATTAAGAACGAGTTGACAGAAATAATAAATTTCTCACAGAACTAACAAGAAAACATAAAATTCACAAGTTTTGGAGCAAATACAGTATTTACAATTTCCTCTTCTTTATTAGTTTACATTTATTTTCTAGCTGATTTTTCATTTCTTTTATTATAATTATTTTCCTGTTTATTTGTATGTTCCTCTTTTGATATTGTGAATGTCTATGTAGCTAAGTGCTAAGGGCAATGGTCTAAAATCCATCACTGAGAGATTCAGCAATTATTTAGGTTTTTTTACTACAAAATGTGCTTTATTATACAATTGTTAAAATATACCAAGATTTCTTATTTATGTCTCTATTAAACCTTCCTATATATTTCTAGCTAACTGTTCATTTCAATCTGTTTTTATTTTTATGTCTTATAGAAATAATAGCAAACCTTTTAGAGACCGAGTGCCCAAACTGCAAGTTGCACGTGTGCGTGCCGAAGACCCGAACACTAGCTGGCCGGTGGAAGATGGGGCATCACAACATCGGCAGCTCTGCAAGAGGCATGATCTTTTTCCTTCGTGAGCTTCTGTTTCGTCGTTTGCAGGGAAACTTCTGTCTCTCTGCAAACGATGGCAAGAAACGCCACGGAGAAATGCACTGGAATTGAGCTGGGGCGACGGCTCACATACCCACAGAAAGGACTCTGAAAGCCACTTCTGGCACATCTGCCACAGGTTCACCACCGTCCTATAGTGTTTTTAATCTTAAAGCTTACTTTCTCCACCAAAATATTAAGTTCTCCCTTCCTTTTTCAATCTTTCCTATTTATCTCTGTTAACTGTTTTTGGCTGATTTACAGCTTAGTTCCTAGTCTTTAATTACTTCATTTTTCAAATTGTTATTATGGCTTCTTTCCCTCCTCCCTCCCCAGTCTCTGGTTTTGCTTCTTCCAGATACTCCTTCCAAGTGTCTGAGATCACTTGAAAAAGAATTGAACTGAACTGAACTTTATTTGGCCAAGTATGATTTAACACACAAGAAATTTATCTGCGGCACAGAAGTTCTCAGTGTACATGCAAAGCAAGGGTAATAATAATACCACCAATAAAAGGGGTAGTAAGGAAGGATGATATTGCTACAACCATGCAACACAGGCAAAATGTAAATAAGATTAGCCAGTACTGTGACAATTAGGTGTTCAACAGAGTGATGGCACGAGGGAAGAAATGTCCCTGTGCCTAATTGTTTTGGCATGCAATGCCCTATGCAATGACTCCAAGAGGAGGAGTTGAAAGAATTTACGTCCAGGATGTTAGGGGTCTGCAGATATCTTCTCAGCCCTCTGACTCGTACAATATACAGGTCTTCTATGGAAGGCAGACTGATTACAATTGTTATTTCTGCGGTCTTTGCTATCTGTTGGGAGTCTGTACTTGTCCTGTTTGATTGCTGTACCACTAGAAGTACAAATATGGCAAATAAAGTCACAAGAGCTAAACCACCTCTTATTTACCAGCAATTATGCATGGCATTTGGAATTATCAAACCATTTTTCAGGCAAAAATGCTGTTACAATAAGCCTTGATATGACTAGGGCAAAGATTACTGTAATAGGAGTATAAAATGTTTTTCATCATTCTTGCAAGTGCTTCTTTGGTTAGTCCTTATATATTAAAGTCACTACCCTGCACACTTTGTTCTTTGTCCAAAAGTGCAACATTGGGGCTTTGGCTGGCAAAGCAATCTATCATTATTTTATATGCATTTAATTGGAGCTTTTTACTGTAAACTCTTCTGAAGCTGGACATATAGGACATGCCAAATGTCATTTGCAGAGATATGATATCAGATAGAGCATTGTACACAGATATGGCATCTCAACCCAAGCTTCCATATGATTTCCCCAAGCTATTAATCAGTACAAATAACACATGGCAAAATACAGCATTCCATTACAGCATTCCATTATAGCTAATGATCATGGCTCTTTCAGCAATAGTCCATGGGCACCATCTGCTGAGAGGGATCCTGTAAGGCCATAACTGTTTGCTGCTCAACAGTTGGTATCAAGAGCCAGTGGACTCTTTACAGTCACATACTGTACATTCAGTTCAAATCATAAATCTAGCCAAGTTGACACTTTCTATCCGTTTTCATTTCAACGTGGGCATGAAGGTAAATTACAGTGATTTTAAAACAACAACATCCAATATTGTCCTATCTTTAACTGGATTTTCTGCTTCTTTGATGGCTTTGCAGGCTTCTTTGATGTAAAACAGTCTTTGAAAGTTATATTTGTAGCTGTCTTTTTACTTTTGGAAGTAGTAATTAAATCAATTATTTTGAAAAGAGTAGAATTATATCAGAAATTGCAGTCTATCCTGCAGACTTCAGTGGAACTTAATAAGGAAATGATCTACAGGCTTCTGTAAACAATTTTTCTACATTTTTAATGTTAACTAATGAAAATAATTACTTATATATAGAAGGGCAAAAATAAAGGCAGCGTCAAAACAATTCTTCTGATGTACTAGAGTCGGACTAGACTATTATAGTTTCAGCAGTATAACTTAGTACCATTTTCCCCACTGGCAAAGACAATAAAGTATTATCAGTAAAGGATACTGACGAAAGAGCATTGGCCCAGTGTTACAAGTTATACACATGCTGCTATATTTCAAGAAGACTACCACTATATGAAGTGCTAACTTCCCCTGTTAGAAATCTCCCATAGAGAGGGATAAACATCACAGCTTACTATGCTTTGTCATATTAAATGAACTAAAGGAGGGTTACTTCAAGAGTAGCTGATTTGCTTGCTCATTGATCCTTACAGAAAGACTAAAGACTAAACCCCAGCTTATTGATCTGATGTTCCTGTTAATCTCTTATAACAAGAACATGCTAATATATTAAATATTTAAGTAGCTGTTTGCAAATATTCAAATACCCTTGATTACAGCGAAGGTGAAAAGACCAAGTACCTCATTAAACAAATTCTGCAAGCAGTGTGGCAAGCATATTAAAGGTCACATCTTGAAATTCCTGCTCAAATAGTTTATCTTTTTATCACCCAAGATAGATCCACTTGCCTAATGTTTACTTACAAATTCATTCCATAATATCAATTATCCCCCTTCTAAATCCTCCATCTTTTATCAGTCATTTTAAAATAGATATTCCTTTTTTTGTTCTGCATTTGTGGAACAAATAATTTTGGTCTTTACTTCCAAATCAAAAATGAGCCAATTATATTTCCTTTGAACCAAGCAGTACATTTCTAAAAATGTGTTATTGACAATGCCATTATTACTGGGATATGAAAACCTGCATTTGAAAACCTGTATTTGGTCTCTTTGGATTAGAGACCAAACAAAAGTATAGGTTATCGGGAAGAGTGTAAAAGAATTTAAATGGAAATGGGCTGTCACATAGCAAGAAGAACTGATGGCAGGTGGACCAAGGCAGTCTTCGAATAGAACCCACTTGATAAAAAGCATCCACAAAAGAGACCTAAAACAAGATGGATCAATGACATCAGCAAGAATTGCGAGCCCAATTGCCAAAAGAAAGCTCAGAACCATATTGGTTAGAAACATGCTAAAGAGGCCTTCATCCTGCAATGGAGAGATGATGACTATATATGGATCTTATGTATGTATGTATGTATGAATGTATGTCTGAATGTATACATATAAATTCATATAATATTCATAAAAATATATGAATGAATGCAAGATCCATTTCCATGCAAATTAATCTGATGGGAACAAGGCTAAATCTCTGCAAATTTAGAAAAACCTCTTAATTTTGTATCCCATTTCTTTTCATCATCTAATTTGAGCCAGAAATATTAAAGTTTCATTTGCTTTAGCAAATGAATCAGGAAAATGAATAAGTGGGCTCCAGTAAAGAACTAGATGGAAACTGAGGGGTAGGAATGTCTTCTTTCAGAGAGATGATGGAGTTTGCTACAGGAGTAATAATCAATACAATAATCTATAGGAGAAATTGCAATTGGAAATTGGTATGGGCCTTACAATTGCCTATGTTCTGTTGCTTTTTTAAAACCTAAGTATTTTTAAATTGAAAAATAACAGTTTTTAACTTCATGCAAAAATGCATAAGTGGTAGGATTATATAGTAGTTTCTTAGACTGAAACAGTTATATAGGAAAAAGAGGCTATTTAATTTTAACAAACTTGAATAACCTTTTATGGGTGTACATACGATGCAAAGATAAATGGCATTTATAATTTGTAACAATAAAAAGACATGAGGAAATAATGTAAATAAAATTAAACCACACATTTTATCTACATATTAAGGATCAAATGCCCTTAAAACAAAGGAAAAATACCAGAATATGCATCAGTTGTCCAAAATATCCATGATATGAGATGGAAGTTCATTAATTGCAGAGCTACACACTTCTCAAAACTCTCACTGCAAATGTCCAGAATTCAGTTTGGATTCAGAAATGAAGGAAAACTAAGGAAGGCAAATGTTTCATAGCTACTTCTTTTGCCTTTCCTTCCCAAGGCTACCTATGTCCCATTGGGGTCAGATATTCAGATTTATTTCAGTGCCTTGAAGCTACAGATCCAACTGTAGCTCATTTTGTGTTTCTACTCCCTCATTAATATCCACTTAGTGAAAGAAACAAGCTCTTGTTTGCAAATACCAATCACTCCTTTTGGTATACAGCCTTCATAGATCCCAAAATCATAAGCAAAGAGTGCCATGAATTGATACCTGGAGACAGCACATACTAGATTTTGAGTATTAACAATACAGGGATACATGTACATTAGTTCATCAACACTAACACTTGTTATTTTTTCATAATAACCTGTGATCATCCTAAATAAAAGTTACAATCTAAACCTGCTCTGGTGCAACAAAAAGTTAAATAATTTTTCATTTTTCATTTGCGTGATAAAACCACAATTAAGTAGTAAATAAAGAAATAAATGCTTCCTTGAAAAAGGAATGAAACAAGGTTACATTTTAAAGCAGTTTCCTGTATGGAAATATTCCCATTACTCATTATGAGGTAAACTAAAATTTGCCATGTTTCACTTAACAGACCTAAAATGAATGCTGCTACTGATCAGGGATTCTTTTTTAAAAAGATAAGATTATACTAAAGCAGCTTTTAATCATCTGAGAGAGTAACAATCTTCAGTTTGCACCCAATTTAAATAAAATTCTCAGCATATAAATGTAAAAATATTCTGGGAATTCTTTGTAATTTTGCATAAGTCTGCAAGTTTTGAAGAAAAATAATTATTTTCTTTGGTGGAAGGTACATCAAAGTCTGGCAAAGTGCTGTTTTAACCGATTAATAAGTTGCTGAGAGTCCACATGCTCTGGAAAAATTTCTTTGGACTTCTGAGCTTCTATATAGCTCCTTTGGAGATCTCCAACCTGCAGAAAAGCAGATATACCAAATGACATAGAACTACTACGAACAGCCTTATATGTTAAGATTTCATCTAATGATTCACTTTTAAAATATTTATATTCTAACATATATAGTAAGGCACAAGCCTAATGTAGCTTCAAAAAGTTCACGTCCATTTTGAACTCTAAGGCACTCTGCATGGGGCTGTCTTTGAACAAGTACAAATGCATGTACTGCTAGGAAGAGACTGGAACAAATATTCTAGATGGGCAAATTATATAAGACTGCAGTAAAAGTTTAATTTGTGAATGTATTGCTTTTCTTTCTCCTTTCCAACCTATTTTCCTTTTTGTGAAATCTTCTAGACATATCAGATTTGTTTTTCATTTGTAAACTGATCCACAGACTTCTTTTCAGGTAAATTTCAGGACAAAAATACTTAAGATATACAAACTAATAAACATACATATGAAAAAAAGAGTGATGATATTACCTTTTCAGATAAGACAGCAAAATTGAAGTGTGGTTCATACATATGAGGTGCTATTGATGAAGCCGTCTGCAGAAACACTCTCGCCTAAAATATAGAAACTGTGTTCATATTTGTTCAGGTCACAGTACTCTACGTCCCCTTTCCATCTTGGTTTGTCACATGTTATTTTAATATAATAACTTTTCTTAGAGCAAGTCACATCACTGGTCTATTTAACTTTATATCCAACACACTATAGAATAATTTAGATACATGAGAAGCATTCATATTGTCTCTTTTTGTTGATTTAATTGAACAGAACTTTCTGTCTTCCCTTCACACTCGTTTGTCTTACATAGAGAAGACAAGGTACCTTATGAATATGGGCTCCTCTGCAAGTCAAACTCAGGCTTATTAACTAAGCTAAGATCATTTCCTCAAGCAGAAACTTATTTTAATTAACTTTTAATATCTCCTATAAATTATGTATTATTAATTGCACAGCCAATTAATACTTTTTAACAATTAATACTAATACCAACCAATACCAAGATTATCAATTACTTCCAACATTAACTACTCTGTATAAAATTACCAAATACAACCAATAGTTTGGACAGAACACTGAAATTTCCTCTAATCCCCGAATTGAAAGATGGTCTGTGCACCTGGTTCAGCTGCATGGTTATAAATTATATGAAGATTTGAACTGCATGCCCATCATCAATTGTAATATGTAATATTCAGTGCCAGAAAAGTACGTATCTGCTCAAATGCAGCGTGAATGAGTAGATATGGGATGGGTGGAGAAAATGTTCATTAAGCTAAGCTGAAAATGACAGTCTACAAGCCTTACAGTTACTTAAAAAGAAACTGGAAACAAACTGAAGGATACTATACACACACACACACTACAGTGCTACTTAGACATCACTGTATATTATCTTTATTTATTACAGCAAAGGACTATGCAGATGTATATTTGATAATTTCCATGGTAACTGCTAGAATACTGAAGCGGTAGGCCTGAAAGAACTTTTATAATTATGAATAGAGCTTTAATTAAAGTATGTTTTTGAAACTTAATTTATGCTATGGTTCATCTGCTAAACTAAAGCACACTAGCTGGGAATTCTGGGAATTTATATCCATACATTTTAAAGTTGTAAAGTTGATGAGCATTGCAATTAATTTGTTCATAATCATCCAACGAGCAAATCTTAAACTCTATAAAGGATAAAAGTATTCAGAGAAATTCATATATAAAAAAATAATTACATAGATTTCATTTTCAAGAGTAGTTTTGGCATGGGCATATGAATGACCCCCAGGATTCTGCCAGTGGGTTTACTTTACAATGCACTCAGTAGTAGGATGCTGCCTGGTCGCATCAGTTCTACTGAACCAGTAGTGGCAACAATCAGTTGGTTCCGTCTACCTGCCTTCGCCTTATCCTGTCCTATGTCCCCTTTTTTTTCTTTCTTGCCCACTTGAATCATGCGGCAAAGCTGTTTTCCACAGCATTCCTGTTCTCCACAGCATTCCTACTCACCGAGGAAAAGCATTCCTACTCACCGAGGCTGCCTTTAAATTGCTGCAGTTTTGCACAGTCACTGAACCGGTTGTTAAACTGGTTGCATCCCACCACTGAATGCACTCTATATGCAACTCTTTTTCTTGGAGCAGAATGTGTCATTCAGTGGGGCTTTACAGCTACCATATTTTTTACCAAGCTACAGTGTTTGTAACATAATTGACTCAATGAGGATAGTTTAAATTTCCTTCTTCAATTTCTTTCTCCTCCCTTATATTGAGCTAGCCATTCTGGTTTTCTAGAATTTAATTTTCCAAATTGCAAAACATTTATGGTGTTTCAGCCAAAACAGTTCTAGGCCAGACTGATCACAGAATCAGAAAACATTTCTGATTCAGAGGATAAATATCCGACAGGAACCATTACTGCTGTATTGGTACAGCCTATAACCAGAATTAGAACATTTTGTAACTCTATGCTCTGCCACTGCAACACGTTTTGTACATATCAAGTTTAAACAAACCTTCTCCTAATCCACTGTGGATTGGTTGATACAGCCTATGCTTTAGGTGGAGACTTCATTACCATGGTTCTCATTCACCTCAAAGAACATTATTCCTAAAATACATTAGCTATAGAAACTTAAGAACCCACCTTCCTTTAAATTTGATACTAACCTGCTCAATATGACCTTTTTGCATTTCCAACACAGCCAAGTTATTATAGGATTCTGCATGGTCATTGTTGTTAGCCAAAGTCAATTTGAAACATTGATGAGCCAAGTTTCTGTCACCTATTCCCTGAGAAGTCAAAACACAGAATATATCATAGTTTCTATACATACCAGGTAATTTGGTATGTATCTATTCAGATATTATAAATCTGGAAAGGAGATATGGTTATATGTGCCACCCTTGTTTCCTCTTAGTCCTGAAAGGATTGAATTGAGAGTATCAAAAGAGAATGTAAAGATGTTCCATACAATGGGAGTGTAATTTTGGCAAGGTTTGTGACCATATGGGTTTTTGAAACAACACTTAAGAATTAGGGCTTCCATTTAAACCTTTTCTGTAAAAAAAAAAAAAGAAAAAAAAAAAGCAGGAATGGAATTAAATTCTTCCATTTTTATTTATTTTACAAATGTATATTGCTGCCCATTTTACAAAACAAATGATTCCTAATTTTATTATTGTAGAAAACAGTATTGTACTATCTGGAAATTTTACTGGCTTCAGTATGGTAGAACCTGTGCTAAATTTCTTGAAAGCATGAGAGAGGAGGATCATGCATTATTTCAGTTTAAATGAAAGGTATTTAACAAAATTACCAAATGATCAACCACTTTCTGCCAGAATTCATTTATAGCTATAGGATGTGGAAATGTATTTAACTTGGGAAATTAGATCATTAGAACTACGGTAGTCATGCAGAGAAATATCCTACTCTAATTCCTGTAGGTTTGGAATGAACATATTTCCTTTGGTTGGCGCTACATTTTGTTTATTTACATACAGATCCTCAAATTTCCTTCCTTTTTGTGGTACTGTCATCATGCCTCTTGGAGGGTTGCAGGGTGTCTTTGAATGAGCAGGGCCAACATTTTTTGCCCTCTGGGTGAATTTTGGGAGCTGCAATAAAACATCACTAAAACTGCAGGTTACTCGTCCCTGAGAAATATCTTCAAATCTTTACTAATTGTTTAATTAGTAAAATGAATTCAGCAAATTATGATGAGAATTTTATTGAATAGTATTAAAATCTTTATGTTAGCCTACTTACATTTTTCAATCTGGTGATTAACACTTCAATTATCAATACACAGAAATGAAATATACAAGGAAGTTTTCAGAAATCACTTCATCTCAGATTTAACTGAACCAAGACTTCCTTTCAAAGGCTGCTTTTCCATGAGAAGCCTTACTCTTGAAACGTACATGGTGTGAAAGGTTTTTTTGAAAAAATCTTCAGGCAGGCTACATCAGTCTCTCTGACAGCAATATCCTGTATAAGAACTGTCCATTGAGACCATTTCTATTTTCTTCAAGAGGAAATAAATGTATTGTGATACACCGCATGCAAAAACATTTCTTCTTGCATCTTTCTGATACATAGTTGATAAGTATAACATTTTCTGGGCTACAATTCAATCATTTCTGCATAAATATTTCATCAAAGTATTCTTAACAAGCATACTCTTACCACAGCTACATGTCCCAAGTTGTACCACACATCTGCAGCTTGTTCCTCGCTTTCTGCTAGAGATAGTGCACGTTCAAACGAACTGAGAATCATGTCATATTGCTGGGCATAGAAACAGCAGAGGCCTAGATTGTTAAAGAGTTGGCTGTTATAAACGCCCATCTGCAGGAGTCGCCTAGTTCAACATAAAAAGTAAATAAATTAATTTGTGTTTTTGGAGTATGCTTCTGGAAAGTTTCTTGTGTTCATGCAAATTCTATATATACACACACATACACGTCAGTTCTCCTCATTCAGTACTTGATTCCTGGTGACTTCATTGAGACATCCATGAAGTTTTCTTGAGAATAGCACAGTCCTGCCTATTAAAGGATAGCTTTTTTCCAGTCCAGATTACTGTAGTGGGAATAGAGAATGGCCTTAAAAAACAGGTGGAATAGCTGCTACCAAGGCAATGACGGTTTGAGCCCATTCCAAGAAACTAGTTTGAGTAAATGCATCAGGCCACTCTTTAGTTCATACTAATATAAAGTGGGGGAGGGGTAAGTGCATTCAGTCTTGCAAGTTTCTGTTACTATAGCTCAGCGGTGGCAAACCTTTGACATCACCAATGCCAGCCTTCATGCTGGAAGGGCACGCCAAACCATCCTGGAAACATGTGTAGCCCTGCAGTCCATTCTTGCGCATTGTTGTGCACCAGCCAGCTGGCTCCGCATCCCGTTCTTGTGCATTGTCGCATGGCTTTCGCTGCGCGGGAGCGCCAAAACCCAGAAGCACAGCATCCCAGCTCAGTGCGCATGCATGCACAATGAACAGCTGGCACATGCGCATACCAGAAACAGGACATTTGGCTCTCGGAGCACACGTGTACTGGGATGCTGTGCTTCGGGGTTTCGGTGCTCCCTTGCGGCAAAAGCCAGCTGGCTGGCACACGATGGTGCGCAAGAACGGGATGCAGAGCCAGCTGGCTGGCACACGATGGTGCATAAGAACAGGATAAGGAGCCAGCAGGGCTGCGCAGGGCACGCAGGATGGTTTGGCATGTCGTTTCCAGCACACGTTCCATAGGTTTGCCAACACTGCTATAGCTGTTACTTGATCTACGTGGCATTCATTTCTTAGACTGCTCTGCCTACAAAGCAGACATCTACAATTTAGCATTCCTTGTGGTCTTTCAATAAAATACTCCCAAGATCTGACCATTCTTAGCATCCTAGCTGAAGAAGGCTGCCACCTTTCAGGTAACCTAAAAAGGGAGTTCTATATAATATATTTCATGGCACGGCAGTTGTTGCAGCAGCCTGACTACTTTCCCATTTCATTTAATAGCACAAATTATAATCCACAGTAAGAATCGCTATAGTGCGTCTTTTTACAAGTGTCACCTCCCTTGGACTAGATAAAAAACATTTCAGGGGACACAATCTCTGTATTTCTTACTGAAAATAAGAAAAAACTAGGGTGCAATAGTTCTTATACCCTCATTTTCAAAATGATCAGCATTTTCTCTTTTTCAAGTCCCCAAGAATCAAACCTTGTTGACTAGAATAGAGTTCCCAACCATTCTGGCTTTGCAGACTGGCAGGAGGGGTGGGGAGAGGGGATGGTTCCATGCGAGTAGTGGGTGAGTATGCACATATTCCATCTGTGCAAGTGGTGGGCACATGTGCCTGCATGCACTTGCCACCCACCACCTTCATAGCCGAGTTCCAAAAGGCTCAAGGCCCAATAGTGTGCCACAGCCCGAGGATTAGGGACCTCTGGACTAGAACTATCAAATTTGGCCCTCTAAAAAAGCACTCCTACTATAAAGGAAATTTATTTATATTTATATTTATATTTATATTTATATACCACCCCCTCTCCCAAGGGACTGCTGTTCAAAACAGTGTGGTACCTTAAGTCTAATCATTATTATGTCCTTAAGTTTTCATAGCCTCTGACTATCTCTCAAATATAATAAAATACTTTTCTTTTTAATTATCAGGCTGTGCAATTGAGCTAGCCTGACTGATCCTTGTTCGGTAGTCAGGGACATTAGTACAAATAGCTAACTTTTGTAACTAAGAAATGAATACAGAGCAGCTCTCCATCTAGATGTAAATAAAAGGTATTATTTAGACAGCAAATATATACTCTGGACAAGAATGAATGAATGAATGAATGAATGAATGAATGAATGAATGAAAT
>JAEANM010004592.1:0-20593 GCA_017656035.1 Myanophis thanlyinensis
GCGGCAGCGCGTCATGGCCGCCCAGGTGGCGCTTCGCAGGCAGCAGGCCACCGAGGTAAGGGCCGGCCTCGCCCGTCCCCCCGTCCCTGGGCGACAGGATCTTCTTGGCCTCCCTGGGCGGATTCCGCCCTCCGCCCCCCGGACGAGGCTCCCCAGTCATCCCCATCGTCTCCTGCCTTGTTTTCCCTCCGGGGGGGAAAAAATAAAACCCGGCCCGGGAGGCGGAGCGTTTCCTTAAGGGGCCAGCGCATGCCACGCCTTTGCTCGGAGGTTTTGCTGGTTGCCCAGGTCCTTGGGTCCTCAGGTGCCCGGAGACGTTGGCCGGCCTTGAGGCTGGAGGAAGGCTGATCTTCCGAGGAAAAGGCGTTGGTGGGGTGGGCCTGGGGGCGGCCGCGGAATCGAACCGGTCTCCTTTTTGACAGAAGGGCAGGAGCGGAGCCCCCGACGACCCTCTGAGGCGCCGCCCCAGGACGGGGAATCCTCCTCTGGGACCAGAGCGGTTTCAATAATAACAATCGCTTTATGGAACTGGAACACCTTTTTGCTTCCGAAAAATAATAGAATAATAAACAGTAATAAAATTTATTTTGATGGGCAGTTATCTTCTGAAAGCCTTGACTGACTGACTGGATTTTAACTGACTACTAGGTGCTAATAGATGCTGTTAGTTGGCCTACTCAACGTTTTTGTGAGACTGGTTTAGCTTCCACCCAAATATTTTAATTTGGATTTTTTGTGGAAAAGTGGGTTCCAAGTTCCAATGGAATTTGTTCTCAGCTTTAGTTGCCACCTTAATTTCGATTTACCTGTTTTCCCTCCGCTTCCTTGAAAGCATTGAATGTAAGATCTTCAATTTGCTAGGGGAACAAATTGAATCCAGACTGCAACGAATATACCCAAATTGACATTTCCCCAGACAGTCTTTTCTTTTTATTATTTTCTCAGAATTAAGACTCCTAAGATATCAGAACCTAAGGTTTTAAGAAGAAATAACATATAGATTTCAACTGGATATAAAGTCAATTTTAATTTGGATCAAGAGTTTTTTTTAAATGTTTTTTTTAAAACATTAAAAGAATGTTTCTGTCATGGAGTATTTATGGGACTGTATCACATGCTTAAGATTTTTCTTTCAAACAAGTAGTTAGAAAGTGCATTTTATTTTTTCAGCCGCATAGTATGGTATGCATTTGGACATTTTTTACTTTACTTTTTCAACTGTGTAGTACGGTATGATATGCATTTTGACAATTTCTTCTGTGATCATTCCTAATCAAAATCCAAATACATTTTGCATATTCTAGCCAAAGCTATAGGTATTTAATATATTTGATTTAATTGAAAGAATTAAGCATATGTCTCCTTTGGTATTGGCTGCTATCTATATTTGGGAGCTTGGAATAAAACTATACAGTATAAGTTGTTTAAACATTTGAGCCAAAGAAGTTTAGAAAATTCCTAATATATTTAGAGTCAAAGGAAGATACCTGATGTAGAAGGAATTCCATTAAAATAAGAATATGTTTAACTTCATTAATTAACTCATTTTCTGAGTTTGCACAATACATTGAACTATAGTCAAATAGCCAAATATAAAGGCGCTAACTTACAAAAAGATATAAATGCAGTTGCTAAATTGGTTTAAAAATATGGTGAAACCCCAGTCTCTTTGAAATATGAAGAATACTGTCCACCCCCAACTGCAACCTCAGAAATTGATTCTGCTGGGAATAATAAGAATATACATAATTAATGAAGTTTCTCTCATTTTTTTTCCCCTTCATGTTTCTCTGCTAGGATAAGAAAGGACATACAGGGAAACAGGCTAATTTTGAACGCAGAACAGTGTACCAGAGACATGTTCGGACACCTAGTTTGCTGGCTAAAAGCATTTTAGAAGGTAATAATTTTTAGTACTTTGAAGTTGCCTGTCTTTATATACCTTAGGAATTGTTTTTGTCTGATTTGTTAATATACATAATGATCTTACCGCTGTCAATTTGATAATAAAAAGACTAAGAAAATTATACAAACAATTGTAAGTATTCGTGAACCCTGATCCACCACAAATCTCAGTAACCTTTGAACAAAATCTTTTTAATTAGATTGTGATTTGTACACTTTATTTCTGTAATAAAAAAATAGCAAATGCTTTTTTACAAATTAGTTGATGACAGTGTTATAGCCAGCAACTGAATTATAATTTCTGTCCTGATAAGAAATCATGATAAGGGCTAGATCAGATTATGTAAAAAAGAAGTACAGAGTCTACATACTGATTATTTGAGGATTAAAAAATAGCTAATATCATATGGAAATACCTTTCCATCTCTTAAAAGATTAAATTAGGACAATGTATAGAGTAGTTGCAGTGAACTACTACTTTTTAATTCTAAACAGATTTCAATAAGCTAATTTCCTGCAAATTCAACTTTCTCTTCAGTTTGCCTCAACTTGTATTCAAATAATTGTTGATTAAAAACATAAAGTGATATTTTGAGGAGTTAAATTAGTATTTCTCTGTCAAAAGCATATATAAGCTTGAATCTTAGGAGAATTATATATTACAATAGTTAATTTTAGTATTATCTTTTTGAAAACGTTAATAGTGGAGTTCTTTCGTTTCCTATCTACAATAATCCTATTATTTTATTATCTTTATCACTTGATACAGATTTAATAAATCTAAAGTCTCTGACCCAATTTCTGTAGTGTTGAGAAAATTAGTAATTTAGTAATTAGTAATAGAAACAATCCACTAGTAATAGAAACAATCCATTTCTATTCAAATTATTGATATCTTGCACTGCAGCTTTATACCATATATAAATGTTTTATTTGGGTAAAATCCCATTAAATTATTCATGGTTTTGAGCAATTATGCTTAATGGGCCTGTGGAAAAGTATGTATAACAAGAAATTCTCCCCTGCAACGATCCCAAATAAACTTATTTGAGATTATGTCTCATTGAACTCAGTAAGGCATATTGAGTAATGCCCACTATAGAACTATTCTGTTGTAGTAAACTGAACCTTACAAAATCAGTTATTAATGTTTCCTCTGAGTTGATTTTGATTCCTGGTGAGTTCATTTATCTGTCCTTATTTTTCTCAACAATAATACGGAAATAATTTGCCCTTGCCTTCTTCCAAAATAGATATCTAAGATAGATTGATATCTGATCTAGTCAAAATCTCTGAGATTTCATAGATTTGCTGTTGTGAAATCTTTCATTCTTTGTCATGCTGACAAACAGTACTTATTTCTGAGCAAATAAACACTTGAGTTGCACATCTCATGATGTCCTTAGTGGATATTAATCAAGAATTGTAGGCCATGCTGTAAGAATCTCCCCAGTTTTTTTCCACACCTTTCCCCCAGTATTGATAGCACAGAACCAAATAGGTATAAAATGTGTGTGTTTTTTTTAAAAATTCTTCCCTTTTTTCTAATCAGCAGAAAATAACTAAGATGCAGACAGATTTGAAGGACAGTTCAATTTTTAGGTTTATGGGTTGACACTAAAGATATCTTAAAGAGAATGATCATTGGTGAAGTTATGGAAGAGATACTATAAGTGCTGTATGTAAAAGCAGGCATATTGATCACAAGGAATAAAATTCAGAATCTGTAAGGAATGCGCTTCTGAAAGTCTTCAGACTAGTTGCTTTTTTGATTTCTCAAGACTTCTCAGAAATTCAAAATATTGTTTTCAACACAACATTATTTACTCAAAATGATTCAAAAAGTTGATCCCAACTTCTATTTTTGTATGCAGTTTGAATCCCATGTGTTTTGAATGGTGGCTGTGGGCTATGGCTGTGTTTATTTGGAGTTTGTGAAATGAGGACCATAATTAGAGCTGCAAAAACCATAATTCTGGAGAGTAAAATCCATTGACTTTACTTAAGCTTTATTTCCAGCTAAAGGAAATAGGACTATCATCTAAATATACAAAGTAGTTTCTTTATATTTCTTCTTTTTCTTTTGTTTCAGTTTTTACATTCCTGCAAGGATACTTTCCTTGTAGAAGTAGAAACATTCTTATGCTTCATGCTACCTTTTCTGATTTGTCTTAACTTTCTTTCTCTTTTCTCCTAGTACTCCTTGGATTTTATCTTTATCTCTGTGTACGTAGTGATTCACCTTTAGAGAATAGAAATGCACCAGTTGTAGGTATAGAGATCTTTCAAAATCATTTGATAAGTGTCATAATAAAGAAACATTAATATAGTAAAATGGAGGGATGAAAACTGATTTACGGGCTAATTATGTGTGATGGTTCAGTGTGACTTTGGATATGGTGAAAGTAATTAGTAGTTTGAGGTGAAAAGCACTATGTTCCTTGTACTTTTTTTTTTGCATCTTTCAAAAGGACTACTTGTACATTTATAAATAGATGTCTAAATATCTGATGCAAAGATTGATCATAAATCTTGGCAGGTAATTAGCAAGTTTTGCTTTAGGTATCAACTGAGAGGCATGATAAAGGAAAAAAATCATTGGTTCTTGTTCCTCAAATTTAAATAACTCTGAGGTTACCTGTTGAGGGTAAAAAAGCACTGTGTATGCACCAAAGTGCCATACTCTAAAACATTATCTTCAAGGTCATCAGTGATCGTGCAGGGAGAGATCATGTTCTTTTATAATACATTAGTTCTCTTATCGTTTTGTGCTTTTTGTACTTTTTTAGTTATTAAAACAATTATTTTCTCCCCTCCAAGGTTATCGTCCCATTCCAGCAGAATCTTACCTTGGAGGAAATTCATCTTTGCCTCCTCCTGTTAGCGACCGAATGAGAAAAAGACGGGCTTTTGCAGACAAAGAGCTTGAGAACATAATGCTTGAACGGGAATATAAGGAACGAGAAATGATGGAGGCCACCCAGGCTGCTGCCTTCTTCCTGCCAAACCGCATGGTACATGGGCCCGAGTACAATTCTTATAAAAGTTTTAACCCTCATCAACTTGAAGCTTCCAGTAAGGAATTTTGTGGTTTTCTGCCTACCTGCTTAGATCTGACTATGCAGTATTCAGGTTCAGGGAACATGGAACTGATCTCTTCAAATTTGAGCGTGGCCACCACCTACAGGCAATACCCTTTACCCTCTAGATTTTTGGTGTGGCCAAAATGCGGACCTCTCAATGATGCTCTTCTCTATCAACAATGCCTTCTAAATGCTACCACGGTCCAGTCTCTCAAACCTGGAATAATTTGGGACAATCAAGCTTCACATGGCCAGGATTTTCCCACCTCTGAACATGATATCACATTATCAAAAAATGAGAACACTTTGCATCATCCTCATGTTCGGGAACTTGAGACACCTCAAAACGAACTCCAAAACATCTCTCGGGAGGCTCATGAGAGGTCAGCATTTTCATCTCCTAAGAGGACCTTTTCACAGATCTCGGGCAAGGATCCTATAGTTCATCAGGACCCGTCTCTCAACAAGATCAGCAAAGAAAGCAACAAGCAGCATCTGCTACTTCCACCCTCATCCAAATATAGCCCATTTCATTCATTATTCCAGCAGACACTTCATAGCAAATCGGGATCAGAGTTAAAAACCAGTTTTGATGAGGCATCCAAGAAATATAGAGAGTGTACCTTCAGAGAAAACCAAAAGTACAAATTCAGCATTGACAGATATGCAAAAGACTTTCTGGAGACTAAACAAGTTGTAACAAAATTATCAACAAATGAACCTTTACCGTTTTCTGTTGAATCAATTCTTAAGCGACCATCTTCAATGGTCACCAATGTTTCTCAGTAGGCTGACGATGTGATCTTCCAAACAAATCTCTTGGCACTTAGAATTGAACTTAACCATATGTGTCAAGAAGTAAGTCCCTTTGAATTCATTAGAGAGTTCTGCTAGGCACTTCTTCCACCATACACTTGAAAGAAGTTCTTCAGATTTTGTTGAAATTGATTTCCAATAAACAGGTTTTGAACCACAACACAGCAGTAATGGTCGTTTTCAGAGTGTCTGAGTTGCCCTTTTTGGGGAATTGACTATTCTAAAACTTTGACAATTATTGATATGCTGTCTGACAAGCTCATGGCCACTGCCTTTTGCCACCATAATTTTGGAAAAAAGAATTTCAGATGTAAAGGGGATATTAAAATGTACATAGTATGCATGTTTTTATATGAAAATAAAATATTTAAATGTTTTGCAAATTAAAATAGTGCATTCTATGAGGATTAATTTTCTTTTTTCTTTACATGACATAAATTTATGCCCGCTGATATATTCTGGAAAGCATCTAAGTTGTTGGTCCTATTCAGGTAAAGTGTTGTGCTTATGCACATTAATACGATTAAGCCTTAATAATTAGCAATATTTTATTATACATAAAATATATATCTTGTATAAATCCTGCCTGTGAACAAGTTCCTCAAATTGACACTAAATCATGTGAATTGTAACTTGTATACAGTTCATTGGTATTTAGTATTCTTAACTGTAACAAATTCTGGTAGAATTAAGCGTTGCTTAAACATTATATATTTCACATGAATTAATGCTAATTGTAGAACAAAACAACTTTCTTCCATGTTTGGATTTGTGCTGTACGGAATACAGATTTTGATAAAAATGAAACATGGCTGTTAGATACACAACAATGTAAAGATCTCACCGAAGAAACACTTTCATTGTAATGATCTGTACTAGATACAAAATAGATTTTGCAGGATTTTAATTCACATCCCAAGAACAGAGAGCCAATAAGATGCAGCTGAAAAAGTTTGGCTAGCTTTTATAAATCAGTGTGTATGCTGTATCTTCAGGATGCACTAGAAGAGACATTTTTAAAATGAGAGTTTAGTCATTGCATAATGTGGTTGTGCTTATAGGGATGAACACTGAGCTCATAGAAAAATACGAGATTTTAAAATTATAAATACATATACACGTATGCAAAATCTGGCCCAGTTTGTTGAATCTCTTCATCTCTCTTGCAATGACATGAATGCAGAATAATACTTTTGATTCATAATCAGTAAATCGATTCCAGGAAAGAAATGGACCCTGGGTCATTCAGATTAATAGATGTAAAGCTCCAGATGATTCAAGACTTGGCCATTTCACTTACTAGATTGATTGCTTCAGATTGTATGCATATTTCTTGTAATATGGTTACCCATAAATTTCTAACACGTGTAAAATGTGATGCGTTCAAATGATACTTTCCTGGAATACTCACCAATGCCTATAATGATGAGAGATGTTTGAATTTTTCCTATAGTTTTCTGATGTACTGTTTCCCCGAAAATACAACCTACCCTCAAAACAAGCCCTAGCCTGATTTTCATGCCTGCACCTAATATAAGCCCTACCCAAAAATAAGCCCACCCACTGTCTGGTTGTACAAAGGGAGGTGAGGCACATATGTACAAATCAAGATAGGGTGGGGTGGTGGGTGTGGATCTGCCCCACACAATCTGCACCTGCTTAGGACAGCTGTATCTAGGCTTCCCATGCCCTGACACCTGTTGTGTTGCTGCTTGATTTCTGCAGCCATTTGAGGCCAGGCGTGATGTGTCATGCTGGTGCCACTTGTAGTAGGATGTAAGGCTTCTTGTGTCAGTGCTGCCACTTGGCAAGGTGCTGCAAGGCTCATCATGCCATGATGCCATGTGGCACATTACCCCAGGGCTGGCGCTTGCACGCACAATGGCACAATTGCTACACAGCCTCCTGCCTTGAGTGGTAGCACCAGCACAACAAGCTATGTAGTGTCTGGCTGTGAGCTGCAGAAGTCAGGTAGTGGTGTGACACAGCATGAGAGCCCTGGCTGCAGTGGTCTTAAGGAAAGCAGGTAAGACATCCCTTGAAAATAAGACTGGGTCTTATTTTCAGGGAAACACAATATATAGTATTTCACCAAAGCCCTCCTTTTACCACATGTGCGGAGGAGACCTACCACAAAATTGTGTACCTTTTCCTGCATTTTCCTCTGTCTCAAAATCTCTAAGAATATAGGGAACTGCTTAATTTGATATAGACAAATAACATTTTCTTCATCACTGATGTGATTCTGGCTGGCATAAGCCACACAAAGTTGGTTAGCTAGAATAGGACTCCTGATCAGAGTTGGTCCTTCTTTTGGCCTGGGCTGCCAACTTTCACTGGGTCTTGGGTTGCATTGAGTCTCAGTTACACTTTCAAGTGCTACATTTAAAAAGTAGGCAGTGGGTCCAGGATACCTTGTGGAGTGCCACAGGGCTCGAAGGTTCTGTCTTAATGCCTGAAGGCCCTGGGATTCTGAATGGGGTGCATCAGGCTTTTGCACACCTTTTGGTTGTGTATTTTGGGACGTGACTCCAGACTGGAGTATAGCAGTGGGTTCTTCATGGGGCTGCCCTTTAAGAGCATTTGGGAGCTTCAGCTGATGGAGAATAGCACAGTGCAAGAACTTAATGGCATTAGTTACTTGGCATTACAGTAATTACTTAGCTGGTTCCCTTGTTGCCCCGGCTTCTTGTGTGCTTCTGGGTACAATTCAAGGTGCTGATTTTTATTTTTAAATCCCTCTGTGACTTGAGACAGAGTTATTTACAAAACTGTCTCCCCAATTGTGTCTACTCATTCTACCTGGCCCAGAAGGATGGGCAAAACTGGATCCCATTGGCTAAGGCAGGAATGTCCAATATTGGCAACTATAAGACTTGTGGAATTAACTCCCAGGATAGCTGGCTGGGAAATTCTGGGAGTTGAAGTCCACAAATCTTAAAGATGCCAAGGTTGGACACCATGGTCTAAAGACTGGTGGGTGTCTTTAGGTAACGGTCAGCTGGTGGGTTCCAGAAAGAGACCCTTTTTTGCCATGTCTCCCAGACTTTGAAACATTCCTTCCAAGATCAGAGTAACTCTGATTGCTGGCTTTTTACAGGGCCTTTTCTGTAGGTTTGTGCCTGGCCTGGGGCCCTGGATATGTGAATTATCAGCATATCAGCAATTATCAGAGTAATTATCAGCAAGCCCATTTCTTGGCTTGCTGATAATTAAATGTGGCAAAGAACTTCAGGAAAGGGGAAACAGTCATAGAGAATATGGTCCATAGTGTTGGACTGTCACTGTGACCAACTTCTAATTTGGTTTGTCCATAGCCACACAAATTAGCTTAGAATGATCAGCTGTAATGATAAAAGTTGCTTGGCAAGTACCGGTAATATTTGATTCAGTGTATGTGCTGCACAAAAATCCCATTTGAAGGCATTTTGTATATGGTCAGAAGCACTCTTGCTTTTTGGTCTTGCTGATTCCCTGCCAAAATATGAAAAACAGAAGCAGAAGCAGCAGGCTCTGTAACAGATGCCACATCTTTCATTTGAAATAGTTTGGGTTACCTTCTGGGTAGAGTTCAATGCAGCACTTTAATCTGGAAGTTAGCAGAGTGTGGATGACAAATTCCTACTATCCCAAAGAGAATCCCAAATTCAGTTTCCTGTCTGAATTTCATTTCTTCACCAGGAATTTTACAGCATCTTTTAAAGTTAGTCAATTATTATTGTGCCAAAAGACAGCAATGTGGACATGCTGTATAGCAATTCACTGGTTGCATTGTAATGGCACGAGGGCCCGAAAATTATTATAAATCACTGATGGAGACATGACCTTGACTACAATTGCTATTCAGGAGTAGATCCAAGGTATAAATTAAAATTTCAGGCAGAAACAGCAGCTCCACCCCAAGCCATCACTGCTATCAGTTTATTTGTAATTTTTTTCTGTTTCTCTGCCATTTTTTCCTGCCCCATTTCCACAACTTTATTTATTGTCATTTATTTATTGTCAATATTTATATACCGCTCCCTCTCCCAAAGGACTCGGGGTGGAGTACAGCCAATAAAATACACAAATAGACAGTTTAAAAACCGATTAAAATTAAATTAAACTAAGGCCGATTGAATCAAGATTTAATTTTATTTTAAATTAAAACAATTTAAAATGCATTAAGAACCAATTTAAAACCAATTTAAGATGGTTTTAAAGTTTGGCAAGAAAGGTCTTAAAAGGTGGCAACATTAACTGAACAAATGTCTCAATTAGCAACAGAAATTTTGGACTCCATTGTGGTTGTAAGTTGAGGACTACCTGTACATGAAAAGTTGGATGTGGGATTGCCAGAAAGGAAGAGGGAAGACACTGCTAACCACCAGCACTGAAAAGTCAACCGTCTATCAATCTTGAAATGCCCCAGTTTGTAACCATCAATCATATTTTAAACAAAGTCTTCAGTTCAGAAATTGCTTTCTTACACTTTGCCCTGAGCAACATCAAAATGGAGGAGACTCTGGCTTTCATTCAAATTTATCTTCCTGTGCTTCTACTATTTGTAGAAGAAATGTATTTCATTTATATTGCCGAAAACCCTGCCATTATGATGGGTCTTATACACAAAGATACAATCCCTAGGATTTACAGGGACAACTAAAAAAAGGGGGGGGGGGATTTGTAGATCACTGAGTATTCTGCAGACCCCTCAATAATTCCTGTCACTGGAGGCAACAGCAAGTTGCGATATTTCTTTATTTAAGTAGAACCCTAAAATCCACCAAGCTTGATGCAAAAGACATGCAAGGTGTCCTTGACTTACGACAACAATTGGGACCAGAAAATTTGTTAAATGGCGCTTACACAATTTTGCAACCTTTTTTTTTGGTGTGCCGCAGCTGTTAAACAAATCATTGTAGACATTAACCAAGATATCATTTGATCCTGATTTGTGATTGCAGGATCAATGTGAGCTGGTTGCCAAGTGCCCAGGTGATCATGTGATCACGGGGGCGGTGTGAAAGTCATAACTTCAAGGATGGGGCGTTAAGTAACTTTTTTCAGTAGCATAGTTCTGAACTGTCATTAACTGAAAGGTTGCTAGTTGGGGACTATTTGTGTACACTGAGAGAAAAAAAATCCTGATTTCCAGAATTTGTTCTGAGCATAGTCCACTTACGAGCCCACAGTTGAGCCCAAAATTTATGTTGTTCAGTGAGAAATGTGTTAAGTGAATTTTGCCCCATTTTGTGATCTTTCTTGCCACATTTGTTAAGCGAATCACTGCAATTGTTACATGAATAACATGGTTGTTAAGTGAATCTGGTTTCCCCATTAACTTTGCTTGCTTGTCAGAAGGTCACAAAAGGCGATTATCTGACTCCTGCAACTGTCATCAATGTGAGTCAGTTGTCAAGCATCCAAATGTAAATCATATGACTGTGGGGATGCTACAATGGTGGTAAGTGTGGAAAGTGGTCATAAGTCACTTTTTTCAGTGATGTTGTAACTTTGAATGGTCACTAAACGAACTGTTGTAAGTCAAGGACTACCTTGTACCAGAACAGAAGAGGACTCACAAAAATAGCCCTAGGCTTTTGAAATTGCTATCGTTGCTGCAACTGTGATGTTTTTCTTACTGACTGATGACATACTGAATGGAGCAAAACCTGAGGTCGAGGCCATCACGCTGCCTGCCAACATTGCTTTGTGCTGACTCAAGGATGGGTGGATAACTCTTTTAAGACAAGACCAGGGAAAGGCCCAGGGATTGAAAGCTATTTGATTGGGAGGGGAAAGCTTTTCCTTTTGTTCCTAGCAGGCCATTGCTGAATCATTGTAATTACTTTTTTAGCAAATATAAATGATAACTGAGTCATTCGTGGCTTGTTTTGAAATTATGATATAAACAGGCTTAGTGTCAATATTACCAAAAGAGGTAAGCTTCCTCCAGGAGGAAAATCTTCTGTCCTGAATTTGCTAAATATATTGTCTTTCAGAGAAATGTGTGCCAAAATGTGTGATGCGTGATGGGACCCCTTCGTTGTATTTAATGGATCTGTTCTTTTAATATGTGCATTAAATCTTTGCCATGGATATTATATAGGATGGGTCTTGTCTTATGTCCTTAATCACTGTAAGCTACCAAAAGTCTATGGTAAGTATAAATTTGAGAAGTAAGTAATTAAAACCTACCCCACAAATTGTTTTGCCCTTTCAGAATGATTGCATATTTTCACTGGGCATGGTTTTTAAATTCTAACAGTCTTCCAATATTTATGGGGCTGCCGTAAAGAAAAGGACATCAACCTATTCTCAAACCAAACTGAAAGCAGAACAAAATCAATGGATGGAAACTAATTGAAGAGAGAACCAACCGTGAGCCAAGGAGAAATTTCCTGACAGTTAGAACAATCAGTGAAACAGTTTGCCTCCAGAAGCTGTGGATGCTCCAACACTGGATGTTTTTAAGAAGAGATTGGATAACCATTAGTCTGAAATGGAATATGGTCTCCTGCTTCAACCGGGGTTGGACTAGAAGACATCCACGGTCCCTTCCAACTCTGTTGTTCTGTTAACTATTAAAATATCATGAAGAGGAAAGTCATTTGTCAAGCAAATAGCTTTTGTTAGGCTCTCCATGGCAGTAATGGTAGATCAGATTTTGCAGCTTAATGTGATTTAGATCTAGTCTTTTTACAGGTTGACCGTGATTATCTTGGCGAGCAGAAGACTCCTTCTTTGCAAAAGAAAATGAAACAAGCTGGCTTTTCAACTTTTTCTGTCAAGTATGGCTGTCAAGATCAGCCAATTTCTTTCAGAAGGTGCCAGAGATAAAAGAATCAGAAGCAAGGATACATCGCAAGAAAAGTCAGGGGCAGTGCAGGGCCGAAGTCTTGCTTTTTTCTTTTAGTGGCAGCATTACCCAAACCTGTCAGTTACAGATGTAATCCAAATAGTTGAAGATAACTTCACCGCACTTAGTATTTTCCCCCTCCAATTTTACTCTCCCATTTCTTTCATGTCTTCCCCTCTCAGGAAAAGGAATGAGGAAAAATTCCCTCATTCAATTTATTGGATATGTTCCAAGACTTTATTCATGTCTACTTTCATCTCTTCTTTCATTCAGTTAAAAAAACCTGTATCATTTTAAGTTGCTTTGCAACTAGCAATTCATGTCTTTCCCAGGAGTGAGAACTCCTGAATATTTTAAATTCTGCTTGTAAATTAAATATTGTAAATGCTGCTCATTCAGGAAATAATTATCAATGGACATGACCCCTCTCCAGATTAGACATATTTAGGGCTTAAACACCAGGTTCTGAAGAGAGGAAGAGATCCATCTGTAGGCAAAACAATAAACAAACAAACCAAAACCATAGTTATTAGTGCTGAATTCATATCGACATAATTAATCTGAGTGTTTTTTGTCTCTTCTCCCCCCATCTCTTTTCTCCAAATAATTTATCATTAAAGGCATGTCATATTCACTGAGAAGGTGGCAACTGATGATCCATACAGACACAGCTTTGAAAACAATTAATGGTGGATCAAATGTTGCAATTTAATGCTTACTGAACATTTGTCTTTATACAGTTTCAATTCCGTTGCATTCTGAGCAACAGAAAATTGAACCTGTGGAATTTACTTCTTGGGGACTGACCTTTCTCTCTCTCTCTCTCTCTGAAACCTATTGGAATTCATATGAAATTAGTAGTAGCTACATGGCTACTCTAATTACTTCTGCCCCCACATACTCATGAATGCCAATGCAGGTCTGGCTGCCTTGCCCCCCTCCCAACATCATAACATCACGGTGTAGAAATAACCTTCACCCACTGAGTTCTGGAAATTGAGTTCTCTCCTTCATTTTTACATTACCGCCTGTGGCGCACTTGGCTCTAGCTCAGATCTAATAAAATTTAAGGCTGATTGGATGGCATCCAGTGTTTAAAACCGTTTGCATTATTTTAAAGAAAAAGGGACTACAGACTGAACCTTGATACTTGTTTCTTATCAAATTGGATGGGAGAAAACTTTGCAGTGGAATTACTGGAGGGCCCAAGGTGTTGCCTATAGTACACCAACTCCTCTAAAGACAGGCAGCTCCTATGATCAGGGCGCATGTTTGGGCTTGAAAGGCAGGTTCTGGACTAGTTGCGTGGTACATCTGTTCGGCGACTTTTTAACCATGGAGTGTTACTTTATTGCTAAGCTTAAGGATAAAAGAAGCAGAGATTGAAAGCTGGACTTGGGGGATGTTGCTGTCTTTCTAAGTACATTCAGATGTCTGCCGAGGAAGCCCCGTGCCTCATTTTCACCTTCCTGGTATGATGCGAGTTCTTATTAGAGAAAAACAATATTGGTAGTAGAATAACAACAGCAACCAATTCAAAGTATTTACATGATATTTCCCTGAACACCATCAAATGGATAGTTAGCATCAGCTATTTGTGTTTCTTATCCAGCAATCCTTGACCTGGATTGCTTTACAGATGTTCTTGTCAGGTGCTTCAAAGTCCTTTGCTAATATTCTCAGCTGTCCAGCTCATATTGCTGCCTGCAAGATGTTAGTCCAGTAAGATGCATCGTTTTTCCACTGTTGGTTGTCTGAATGTTGTAGAAGAATTAGACTTGAAGCAGCTGTATTTGAACCCCAGTTTGGTAGAGTAGCCTCTCATGACTGATGCTTCCAGGAAAATGTCTCTAGGCTGCCAGGCAGCTGTGGGCCTGGCTTCCATAGTCACACACACTTTATTTATTGGAAGGAGGGAGGGTTGTGCACAACTGGGAGTGCACAACTCTCCATGGGTAGTGGGTTCGATAGACGCTTCTGAGTTCCTGGCAGTCACCACTAGGAGGCAACTTGGATTTTAAGTACAGTTTATCATACTTTATATTGGGATGATTTTATGCATTCATTGACTATTAATTCATCATGTGCAACAGAGCTTTTTTTTTTCCAGGTCAGGGAACTCTGATGTGCATAAGAAATGCTTTATATCTTAATTGAGGTAAGGTTGCTTTAGATTCAATGTTGCTGAATAGAGGCCTACTGTATTTGGTAGCAGAACTTAACTAGAATGTAAATTACGTTTTTTGTTTTTCAAGACAATCCACTTATTCTATTCTATTCTATTCTATTCTATTCATAGAATATTAAAGTATGAATGCCAAACGGATGTCCACAAGAGAGGTGAAAAAGTCAAGATGGTGGTTGTCTGTTTGATGTTCTGCTTGTTTTTACATGAGTTGGGCCACACATTTTTTTTTTAAAAAAGTAAGAATAGAATCGCAAGCCCCCAACTTGACTTTTCTGATCCCATCCTGTCCTGACCCTGAAGGCAATAGGTGGAAGAATGAGACTGATGCTTTGGGAAATAATACCAACCATCCATGTGGTTACTCTGCTTTCAAATAGTCTCAGTTGATGTTCCTGGAGCTTATTTTAAAGGCTTAATTCAAAAAGGCAATTGTTTGTGGAAAGATATTAGGGCAGTGGTGGTGAACCTTTTATTTACTGAGTGCCAAATAGTACATGCTTTGCACATGCCATCCACACTTGCGTGCGGCTCATCCATGTGTGCTGCATGTGCATCATGCACATGCATGCAGCTTTTGTGCATGTGCAATGCTTGTGTGCTGTGCACAGGCACTCATGCACACATGAGCATGTGCAGGAGAGTTCCAAAGACCAGCTGGATTTCCTGCTGCAATCATGTGCATGCATAGCAGATGCCCGAAGACCAGCTGGGTCTCTGCAATTGTGAATGCATGCATGTGCAATCGCATGTACATGCTCAGCTGGAGGTAAGTTGGCTGACAGCTTGTGTGCCCAGCAAGATGACTCTGCATGCCACCTATAGTACCTGTGCCATAGGTTCGCCATCACGGTATTAGGGTATTAAGAAAGATGCCTGGTACATGCTGTTAAGTGAGGTTTGCCCCATTTTATGACCTTTCTTGTCACTGAAGTTGTTAAGTTAGCAACCCGGTTGTTAAGTGAACCTGGCTTCCTCATTGACTTTGCTTGTCAGAGGATCACATGACCTTGGGACTCTGCAACCATCATAAATACAAACTAGTTGCCAAGCATCCAACTTTTGATCGTGTCACCATGGAGATACTGCAATGGTCATCAATGTGAAAAATGGTCACAAGTCTTTTTTTCCCCCAGAGCCATTGTAACTTTGAACGGTCATTAAACAAAGAGTTATAATCAAGTATTCCCTATAGTGTGCGTTCAGGCTAAAAAATGATATTAAAAACTCACTTGAGCCAATGTTGCTGTCAAAAAATATACATTACTTATGACTTTGAATAAAATTCATGGCAGCCAAAACTCTGAAGACTGCTTATCTTGTCCTAAACCAGGGGTATCAAACTCAAGGCCCGTGGGCCGGATAGGTATGCAGGGTGCTTAGATCTGGTCCTCAGGCCCACCCTGGAAATAGTGAAGGACCAGTCCGCAGTGCCTCTATCAGCAAAAACAGAACTTGAGAGGACTGTGCGGGGGCCCTCCTGGACTCCATTTTCGGCTGTGATGGCCTCCTGCAACCTTCTGCCAGTGAAAATGGAGCTCGGGGAGGCCATGCACTGCCTGTCCAAGCTCTATTTTCAGCCACAATGGCCTCCTGAAGCTCTCCACCAGCAAAAACACGCACACGGCCTTCCTGGGCTCCGTTTTCATTGGTGGAGGGTTCCAGGAGGCCATCACAATTGAAAATGGAGCCTCAGTGAGTGACATTGAACTGGCCATGCCCCCTGACCATGCCCCTGACCCCTGGGGTCAAACACAGCCCTGATGTGGCCCTCAATGAAATTGAGTTTGACACCCCTGTGCTAAACTGTTGTTCAGTTCAGGAACTAAAATGGGCATTACAGTAAGAAAGCTTAGCATGCATTGTACCATGTTAATAATCTGCCGATCGGAAAGCTTTTTCTTATTTATTGTCACCTCAATCCTACCTTACTGCTTTCTATTCTGGCAAAAAGCCACAATTTCACTTACCTACATTTTTGGAATACTGAATTGATCCACACAAAGAAATTATCCCCAGGTTTAAATAAACACAAGTAAAATGCTTTGACAGGTCTCGATATTCTCCAGGTTGATTGTCGGACACAGAGGAAGTAATTGTCAAAAGCTACTCATCTTGAGTATATAAACCAAGCAGTTGTTGAGCAGAAATCCCTATGACATTCAGAGGATAAAGAACCGTAACAATTGTTGAACAGCAGAGCTGTGTGGGAAGTTTAATGTAGCAAAGTACTACAATACAACACAAAACAAAAAAAGAAGCAAAAAAAACCCACCCGAGCTAAATTAAAAAGAAATTGTAGTTAGGGATTTGTATCATAAACATGAACTGGAAATAGCTTTGTGTGTGTATGATTGTGTACGAGTGTGTTCAACCCAGGGTGCTGCCTTTTAATAAATTAGTCCATTTATCCATCTGCACTAGTGTTTCTCAACCTTAGAAATTTAAGAACTTCAAGCTGGTTGAGGAATTGTGGAAGTTGAAGGCCACACATCTTAAAGTTGCCAAGGTTGAGAATTACTGATCTAAGTTAATACTGTCAACTTGGATCAGTAGAAGTTCTTCAAATTTCATAAAATAATGTTTTCCAGCCCTACATTGAGGTATCAGGGATTGAACATGGCTTTGCTATATAACTCGATCAAGTTCAATTGGAAAGCCTTTCTTTCATTCTGGGGACTTCCCATCTATGGATGTTCATTTTGTAACAATTCTTCTTACACAATTTCATTTTGAAATAGTAAGGATAATAGTCAAAATGTTCTACAACATGTTATCAGGTCACCAGAACGGATAGAATCTCTCTGTCAAGCAGTTCAAATTTTTCATACTAGAATTATATCATTTTATAATTTTTATTGTCGATATCACTGTAAAAATGTATGTTATATTTTATATATTTTATTCACCAGCCTCTAGTTCTTGCATTTCAAGATACATTTCAGCTGTGAAATACTGGAAACAAAACAGAAAATGCTTTTTAACTGTATCTTTTTTCCCTCCCCAAACCCAGGTTCACTTTTTCAATAATTATAATATAGATTAATTTGGACATATAAAGCCTTTTACTGGCAGCCTGATCACATTTTGGGAAAAAAATTTGCATAGTTGGCTGGAGAATTCTGGGAGTTGAAGTCCACAAGTCTTACAGTTGCCAAGGTTGGACACCCTGATTTAGAGGATTTACGAATCCAGTTTACATTGGTAATATCTTGTGTCACATTGGTTCTTGTTTTTTCCTCTATTTATTTAATTTATTTTTGTGCTGATTCTTACACCCAAAGCATTTTGAGAAAGAATCCAGTCTAAAGGAATCACTGAAAAAAAACAACAGATAAAATTAAACAATTTGAAGATTCTGTGTGATAAATTTTCCCAGTTGAATTTGCCCTCCATATTTTAGCAGGAGATGAAATAAAAAGATATAGTGGTTCAGAATCAGGTTGCTGGTTGCTGCTACTGTTCTGATTCTTTTCTTGATGGTTGAAATAATCACACTAAACCAGACATGGCAAACTACAGCCCCATGGGCCACATCCGGCCCGTTGGGCTTTTTAATCTGGCCCGCCGAACTAGTTACTAGCAGGAATCAGCCCAACAAAAAGCTAAGCATTAAGCAACATTTTTTCCAATAAACTAAGCACAAAGGTGTTTTGCTGCCTGTTAAAGGCCAAATCTTTTCATGTAGTGGTTTTTACATTTAATTTATATTAGTTCATACAAACACACCATTCTCCTATTCTGGCCCGACCACTCTGTCAAATTTTAGAAACCATTGTGGCCCACGAGTCAAAAAGTTTGCCCACCCCTGCACTAAACCAACTGACATAGTGCATTTAAGAAAACTTGCTCTTTCAAATTTGCGACTTCATATCTGCGGATTTAAAATGGAAGTGCGTAAATAGTTTTAAATTAAGCCCACAAAAGGGAAGGATGCACAATTGCTTGGAAGAAGGAGACGTGCATGGAAAGACTATGGGTCCTGCATCCCAAAAACATAAAAAGAGCGCTAGGGCTTGGATTATCATGGCCGCCATCTTAACTTCATCCTCTTTTGGCAGTTGTTCCTGCCTTGGAAGTTCTATTTTCTAACTGAAATATAGTGGCCCTATCAAAATTTTTACGTTTGGATTGATTGTATCATTAAAATAGGCTACTCTTAGGACAGTTTTTACCTCAAAAAAACCCTCCACCCCATTTCAAAATATTGTAAATGATAGTAAATATGTACAGTTCTTTGATTCTTTTTCACAAAACCCATAGGTAGTGTGAATGGTTGAGGTTTAAGGCTATATACCGGTATTCAAAATCCTCCTTTTGCACTGATTTCTTTCTTTTGAAAGAAAGTTGTTTTCAGATCATGTTGCGATCAGAACAAAAAACACTTGGAACAACTGTTTTGCATTATTTTTCTATTATTTTTGCGGCTGGTGTGCTATTTCCCTCCTTAACGGCACCATAGGAGTAACTAAATTTGACAACATCTTGCTCTAGCCATTCTTATTGGCAAGTCCTACAGTCTTATACTATTGTTCTTTCAAGTTGCATGAGAAAAATTGGACATTTTTTTTGTCCTGTCAGCAATGCCCTTCCACAAAACTCCACAAAATAACATAAGAGGGGAGACTTAGTGCACACCTCTTCTTTCAAAAGCTCTCATTTAACAGAAAAATGTAGCAGAATACAGCCCGGATTCTACTCCTGCATTTGTATAAAATGCAACAGAAGACTACTACTGCACATACTTACAAACCTTGATGACAAGCTCTGACAGCTATCTTTTCAAACTTTTTTTAAAAAAAACAACAAATCACTTTGAAAAAGAGCCTCAATAAGCCTAAAAGTAAAATATGTATCATAAAGCCAGGTGATGGATTAATATAGTCCATGTAGGATTTAAATTGTCAACCATGCTAATAAACCATCAGTCAAGAAAGATTAGCTGAGCATTGTGAAAATTCTCATCCCAAAAAAGCATTGAAAAGCAGAAAAGTGTGCTGTCTAATTTCATATCAACACACTGGGCCATAAAGTCAAGCTAACAGAGAGAAAAATCCACATAGAAGCTGCTTAATTGTTGAGTTGCGAGTGGAAAGGCAACAAAAGCAGGCTTTTAAGACGTCAATGCATTCAGCTAAATCAACTTGTCTTTTGTCAACTAGCATTAAAAAAAAGAATGAAAAAGAAAAAGCAGCTTGCAGTATAGTTACCCCCCAAAAATATCAGCCTTCACTGGCTAGGAAAATTTTTTTTCACCTTTTCACCATCTTAATCCATATATGTTTAGAGATATTTGATACTTTTGCTCATGGGTTACATGCCGAGCCCTTCACAAATGTTTTGTCAGTTAAGTGGTTGGACTCCTAAAGGGACCAGCCTTTGGCAGCTTGTGAACTTCATGACAGAAGCTGATTTCATTTAAATGAGTCTAGGCTGGGAAATGAGCAGTCATATACCCAAGTTTCATTTTGCACAAGAGTCAGTCATTGGGGAAACAGCGCAGATTGCTGTTATCAATCAGTCAATCAGTTAATCAATCAATCATGCCCTTTCCCAAACTATTGATCTACAGGTAGTCCTTAACAACTGCTTGCTTAATGGTGGTTCCAATTAATGATCGCCTGGGAAAGGGTGCTTTACAGCCTATAAAGCAGGGATCTCCAACCTTGGCCGTTGGAAGGCTTGTGGACTTCCAACGGCCAAGGTTGGAGACCCTTGCTATAAAGTATTTTTGACAGTTGCAAAATGTTGCATTTTCCCTCT